>ML825777.1:169349-210045 GCA_009831015.1 Picea engelmannii | reverse complement strand
GGTTTTGTAAATATGTCTACCACTTGTTCTTTTCTGCCCAAATATTCAACTCTGATGTTCTTCTCAACAACCTATTCTCGTAGAAATTTATACTTTATTGGAATGTGCTTCGTTTTGGAGTGCATCACCGAGTTCTTTGAGATACTGATGGCTCTTTTATTATCACAATAGATTGGAATGGGCTCATTATACTCAACCTGTATATATGTCAAAGTTTGTTTCATCCATAGAACCTGAGTACAACATCCTGTTGTTGCAATATACTCTGCTTCGGCTGTAGATAAATATATTGATGATTGTTTCTTTCTAAGACAAGATACTAAACACTCACCCAAGTAGAATGATGCTTCACTGGTGCTTCGTTGGTCATCAATGCAACCTGCCCAATCTACATCTGTGTAGGAAATAAGTGATAGATCCTTTCCTTTTGGATACCATAATCCAAACTCTTTTGTTCCTTTGAGATATCAGAAAATCCTCTTCACTGCTAATACATGTGATTCCTTTGGTGCTGCTTGAAATCATGCCACCTATCCAACTGCCTGCATTACATATGGTCTAGATGTTGTTACATATAGTAAGCTACCAATCATTGACTTGTATTTCCTCTGGTCTGTATACTTTGAATCATCATCTTTCCTCAACTTGAAAATGGTTTGCATAGGAGTGGTAATTGGTTTTGCAATCTTCCATTCCGAACCTCTTCAGCATTTCTCTGATATACTCAGTTTGAGAAAAAAAATTCCTTGGTTGCTTTGACGTGTTTGAAGACCCAGAAAGAAGGATAGTTCTGCAAGTAATTACATTTCAAATTCATTCTGCATATCCTTTGCAAATTTCTGGCTTAGCCTGTCATCAGTACTTCCAAAAATAATATCATCAACATAAAATTCAATTAATAAAATATTATCTTGAGTTACCTTGAGGTAGACGTTGTTGTCTGCACTTCCTTATCTAAACCCTGTCTGTTGTAGATATTTATACAGTCTAGAGTATCATTCTCTAGGATCCTGTTTTAGACCATACACAACCTTCTTCAATTTACACACATAATCTGCATTCTCTGACAACCGAAATCCTTTTGGTTGTTCAATGCAGACTTCTTCTTCAAGTTTCCCGTTCAGAAAAGATGATTTCACGTCCATCTAATACACTTTAATATTATTAGAGAATGCATAAGATAAAACCAATCAAATTGCTTCCATTCTAAAAACTGGGGCAAATGTCTCTACAAATTTGATTCCTTCAACTTGTGCGTATCCTTTACATACCAATCTAGCTTTGTCCCTTGTAACCTGTCCATCTTCATTCAATTTAGTTTTGAAAACCCACTTTGTGCCAATCACATTCTTATTATTTGGTCTTGGAACCAATTCCTAAGTGCCATTATTCTCTATTTGATCCAATCCTTCATCAATGGCCTAATTCCATAATTCAACCTTGCTGGCCTTTTCAAAACTTCTTGGTTCAATCATAGATAAGAGTGCTAGGTGCGTTTATTCTGGGGAACATATTCTTCTTCTTCTTTTATCAATTGTTACATTGATGTTTTCCCCAACTTTGTGTTTATTTTTTAATAATCTAGGTTAAGCATGAAGTTCATTCCATTTTAACATTTGTCTTAACCATAAAAAATAATGTTGCAGCAACCAAGATCACAATAAGAAACACCATGCACAAGAATACAAGAAGTATCATGGGAAACCCTTCTCAACAAGGGAAGAAAACCCAATCAAATACTTTACTATATTATTCAAGAGAAATACATTCACCACCAACAAGACCTAGCACACAACAGGGTTCTCAAACCCTATAAGACTAGCACCCAAGAGAGGTGCACACTTTTCCCAAGAAGCTGTACTTGCTGAAATTTCCAAACTCACATGAAAGATATGATTCCTCAATGGGAATTTACCTTTACTTATTGGCACAACAGGGCCGACCTATCTATCTTATAATATAATTAATATTAACCAGATTAATTATCTTTTACATTAATTTCTAGTCACATTAATGGGGGGGCGACCTGTACCCTTTACATTACAATTAGGGTTACAGGTAGGTCTGACCCTTGAATAATATAGCAAGGGATATTATACACCCACTAGTGCTCATCCACTAGGGTCATATCCATAGGGATTTACATATCTCTGGCTCACTGCATTACACAGAAGAACCACTTCTTCACTAGTGCTCAGCCACTAGGATCACACTCACCTATGCTCGTCCACTCAACAGATCTTCTTTCCCACTGCATTACACATGAGAGTCATATGGAGTTTCTCATCAACTCTTTTATTAGAAGAGGATAATACATCATTGATACATATGGATATTGGTGGCCACCCACCTTTTCCAATTGGCTCAAAACAATTTTTTGGCAATTTTTGTAATTTACTATTTTTAGTAGTTTTCACTTCCGGAGCCGTTTTGAGGCTGTAAACGATGTTTTTTGGGAAAAAAGGTTTGAAATTTGAAATTTCCTTCGATAATGAACCTAAAATGAATCTCCTCGATGATACCTTTCCAATGGGTTATCATACGCCTAAAATGAAGATCGTATGCAAAAGTTACGACCCCGGGAAGTTGATGTACTAACTTACCCAAACAGGGCCCACATGACTTTTGACGCTTCATCTCCTAGGGTTAGGTTTTTGGATGTCTAAGGTTTTTTACATTCCTACTTATTGTAAAAAGGCCTTCATAGCCTCATTGTAATCATCTTCTTGCAAATGAGCGTAGTCATCACATCTCTTCTCAGAGATAAGTCGTCACCATTCCAACAAGCTTGTTTTCGCTGCATTTTACAGTTTTCAGCTTATTTCGTTATTGAATAGAAAACCAGTTTTACTGTATCTATGTTATTTTGTGTTAAGAACCTGTTAATAATCTATATTCATTTCATTCTACTCATAAAATCTGGATCAGTGGTATCAGAGCGGTTTTCTCCTTGTCATCTTAATGCATGTCCCCAACAAGGTCAGAGTACAAAGAGTTAGGTCTCGAGCTTGTTTCTCTTGAGGACAAAATATCTCACATGCCCAAGCGACCTCTCATGGTAGGAGAAAATAAATATGAGGGAACAAAATATCCTTTCAAACTGTTTATTAAGGAAGCCCTCACGCAACAGAGGAACGAGATGATGGATAGTTTCGCGCAAATCCTTCGGCAGCTACCAATATGTGATGCATCTTCTTTGAATGGAGGTGCCGCCCCCTTCAAGGTACAAATAAACTTCAATATTCCTATATTTGAAGGTCATATAGATGTAGATGTTGTAGACAAGTGGTTGAATCTACTAGAAGGGTATTTTTCTGTCCATAACTTTTCAAATAAATAAAATATTACTTTTGTGCTCCTCAAAGCCATTCCCCATGTCAAAGATTGGTGGGAAACTTTCTGTGAGCAAAAGGAAACAAAGGAAACCTCATTATTTTCAGTCATGGCCTCCTAGGAATCCTTCAGGGATGCTATTAAGGAACAATACTACCCTCTCGGAAGTTAATATGACCTGTATACCAAATGGACCACACTGCAGAAAGAAAGAGACCAAGCAGTGCCAGATTTCACAAATATCTTCCATACCTTGCGCACCAAGATGGGTATCAAATATTCAGAGTGACATTTGGTGCTCAAGTATCGTGGTTCTCTGCATAGAGACATCAAAACCGAAATGGAATTTCTAGACATCTCATCCTTGGGCATGGCCTACAGATATGCCGTCAAAATCGAGCAGAAGCTCAAACAAAAGACGTGACTATTTGGGCCTGGGAACCCCGCACAACAAAAGCCAAGAAAGGGTGGCCCCAACCCATAGAACAAAGGACATAGAAAATATGGATAGTATCAGGACAACCAGTCAAATCCAAAAGCAAAGAAAGACACCAAAAAGACAAAGAAAGATACCGAGAAGTGGTGCGACTTCCATAAAATCCCTTGGCATAACATTGCTGATTGTCACTCAAAGAAGTCACTAGTGGCCAATGTGAAATCCTCTGAATCAGATGTGGATTTTGACTATGATCCAGAACCAAAAAGGGGAAGATTGATCATTGACACGGAACCTAGTGTCACCATTGCTACCACCAAGCTCCAACCTGGTGAAACAGATGAGCTAGAAGAAGGAGAGCACCTCTTCCATTCATAGATGTGGGTAAAAGGCACCCCGCTGCACTTCATCATTGATAGTGGTAGCCATAAAAACCTCATCTCAGTAGAGGTCATCAAGTAGCTAGACCTGCCAACAATGTCACACCTGTTAGCGATAAATGTTGTCATGGGCTCGAGAGCATTCGGGTCTACAAGTCACACGAAATGATCAAGTGCAGCACAGGAGAATCCCTGTTTCTCCAAGTCGCGAAGGCGCGAGGAGCGAGAAGAGGAAAGCCGTTAGATCCGCATGTGGGATCGTGCATCGGAGTCTCGTAAGAAAATACCCAAGGAATTGGCCGCAAGGATCGCGAGTTTGCGAGGTTGCGAGATTTCGACCGTTGGAGGACAGGTGGCCATAACAAAGCGGTGAAGTGGAGTACAGGTGGAAGAAGCCCTCGAGATCTCACTGCGAGAAGTCCCAAGGTATTGGCATTAGGATTCACGAGTTGTGAAGTGCCGAGGTTCGTTTGAACGTGTGGCAGAGCATAAGGTGGGACCGCATGGTCGACGGGTGGACATGCATTAGCTAGAGATAAAGTCAGCATTCCGTTGAATTCTCGCATCTCGGGGACTCGTGAAATAGGAGGGTGAAAACTCGACAGTTCAACCGGCGAAGTTGCGAGGTCGTGAGGACCCAGGCCCACATTATTTCTGAGAAGATCTCAGCCGTCCATCTGAAGTGGACACCTGGCGGCGAGTAGAGCCATCTCGGCGCTTCGCCCATCACGAATCCAACTCGCAAAAAGTAGCTCCGTTACTTTTCGAGGTGAGAGGTGCCGAGAGAATCTCGAGCCCGGGCCCACGACATCACCAGGAGAAGTGAGAACCGTCAGATCAAGAAGGCCGAAGCGCTGAGTTCAGTTACAGAGAGGATCGTCGCAGTCTCCAAGCACCATTGGATCCGATCTCCATATTGCTCCTCGCCTGAAGTAAATGATGACAAGAGCAGGTGGTTGAAACTTCCTCTCATTCATTAAGAGAGGGAATGGAGGTTCTGGCAAGCCGTCTGCCCGAGGAGGTCCTGTGTGTCGATTTTCCCAGAGAAGCCATGTCGAAGTCCTCGACTCAATAGAAAAGTCTGTGCACGCTAGCCCAACACTTAATGGCTCAACTACTCTCCTTACAAGATCCATGCTTAGTTAAGATGGCGTTTAAAAGAAGACATCAATGCGAGTTTGACTGAAGGGACACCCGACTTTGAGTGACGGTTCGTGCCTCTGTGGGGTGAAGTTCCCTGAGCATATAGACTCAGTTTTTGGATTTTATAAGTATCGATGGTTGAGCAGAGCTCCCGGTTGTAAAGTTTTAATGAAGCACTGTTATTCTGGTTATGTATAGACTTTTGAGACTTCTTGCCTTATGAACACCAGTTTCTTTTACATCTTTGTTATACTGTGTTAGAATAGCTCGGAATTGGAGGATCCAGTCGAGTTGTAGCTATTATAGGATGATGTTGTAATGGATCACTGTAATAGTTACGTTGTCTTTGATTAGTCCTTGTGATTTTCCTTAATGCTGAGTGACTTGGAATTGAAGGATCCAGTCAAGTCCCCTTTCAGTTTCTTGAGACCCTGAACCAAGAGGATCTTGCATTCAAAGTCTTTCCCCTGCAAACCACTGGAATCCTGTCGCCTAGAGCTGTTTGTTCACCTTTCTTACTAAGTCTTCCACCTGTTCATCTTTTAATCAACCCACTGGCTGATGTTAGGATTCCAAACCTCCTTTGTTCTTTACGTACCGGACCTACTCCCTGAGTTATAATAATATCTCCTTGAGTCTTTATCTTCATTCGATCACCCCTTTATAAACAATTCGTGACATTAAACTGATGGGTGTCAGGCTCTGCTCCTGTAAGCAATCCAGGAGTGACTTCCGATGCTAACATTTCTGGCGCCATTGCCGGGGACGAAGTTGCATATTTTCCTCGGGATTGAACGACAAAGATCAACTAATTCTGAAGGTGCATCAGATATCAAAACTTGAATATTGCTACTGTGCACCTGGCGACTCCATTGTGTCGACTCCACTAGAGCGAACCCGCCATTTTAATTGTGGCTTTCAGAGGCAGACACACGCGGTCTCATCCACAGCTGCCTCTAGTTACACCTAAAGCTAACTCATAAGCAATGCGTAGAAAGGGAAAGAGCTCTGCAAAAGGAGTTTCCATTGCCGAAACAAGTAATCCACCATCTCCTTCTGTAAGAACTCCTTTTTCTCCTCCTCAATTTCTTGATAGACCTCCTTCAGAGGCTTCCCATTTTCTGAATTTTGGGAGTGTTCCTGCTGAGTTTTTCCCTCCTGGTCTAGGACTAGAAGGAGAAACCCTTGTCACTCCCCTCTCCTTTGAAGCTATTTATCGGTGAAGATCCGTGACTGCAGAGGATTTTCCCATTCCTGCACGAAGAGGAGCACCTGTGGACTTGAGCTCGTTAGCCTTCCCCTTAAATCCTCTCTTGTTTCCCACTCCGCTTTGGGACTCATTCCCAGTAGCCCCTTCGCGAACTCCTTCTCCTCCGAGTTCTCCTCCACCTAATATTACTATGGCTGGTGCTAATCCCCCTCTGAATAGAATGGACGCCATAGTCACTGCCAGATATGCTCCCTTATTTCTTCCCCTTCCTATGAATCCTCTCCCTGCTGGGGATTACTTGAAATACATGCCCAAGTTCACTGGGGAAGGAGACATAACTGCTGAAGAGCACCTGGCTTCTTTCTACAGTTATGCAGACAACCTTAATATTGAAAATGAGTATTTCTGGATGAGAGTTTTCGTCCAGAGCCTGGATGGTGAAGTGAGGAAGTGGTTTAGAGGATTGGCTCCCGGATCTATTGCTGGGATTGAAGCTCTAGATAGTGTTTTCCTAAGACAGTGGGGAGATAGGAAGGATTTTATGTATTACATGACAGAGTTCGGGTCTTTGAAGAATATGGATGGAGAGTCTATCTCTGACTTCTCCAAAAGATTCAATAAGATGTATGATAAAATCCCTGCCGAGATAAAGCCTTCAGAAGCCTCCGCCAAAATTTCTTATGGTAGTGCGTTTGGCCCCGATTTCTGCCTGTTATTGAGAGAAAGAAGAGCCACCTCCTTGGATCAAATGCAAGATGTGGCCATAGAAGTGGAATCTAATGTATTAGCAGCTTACAGACTGAGGAACAAGGCCGACGCAGACAGAAGAAAGGGAAGATCCAAAGCCTCAACTTCTAGATCATCGGTGCCCCACCCTCAAGTGGACGAGTTGACTAAAATGGTGAAGTCTCTGTCTGCAGAGATGGAGAGAATGAAGGTCGAGGGGAGGAAGGCATACAAGGGCCATCAGAACGCCGAAAACAAAGGAGGTTTCAGGAGGCCGAACAATTTTACTCCTCCGAATGTGCAAAGAGAGAGGGGAAGAGACAAAGAAGACCATAAAATTTAGGCCCCTTTCCAAAACAATTTTGTGGCTGAGGGGGAAGAAGGGGAAACATATGAGCTTGATCCTGAAATCCATTGCTTAGAGGACACTCCTCCTTTTCCTCATCTCACTCAATCAACATACGAGGAGTCTATCATGGAAAATTAGCTAAATGAACTGAGCAAGGGAGACAAGGCTACTGGTGGCCGAGGCAGGTACAACCTGAGGTCCGACAAGAAGACAACAACACATGATATTCCTAAATAGTCCACTAGAGCAGAGAAACCTGCTAACGAAGTAGCAGATGGGCACAGAGGTAAGAAGGCTCAAACTCTCTCTCCCATTGTCCACAATCATGCCCCTGAAATAAGAGAGATTCCAAATCTTACATCTTCTTTCAATTTTGAGCATGAGATTCAAAAGATCAGAATCCCTGTGCCCCTCACTGAGCTAATTAAACATGGAGAATTTAAAAAACGATTCTCTGAGATTTTACAGTCTGAAGCTTCATGCCTTCCCACAGACTCCATAAACCTCCAAGACGAAAAGCCAACAGTTTTCCTAGGTCCCATGGTAGAAGATAGAGATGATTCATCCCCTCCCTTCTACACATCCCTAAACATACATGATAAAGTGTTGCACAATTGCTTGATGGATTCAGGGGCTTCTCACAATCTCATGCCTAAAACTGTCATGGAAGAGTTAGGACTAGAATTCACCCGAGCTTATCATGACCTCTATTCTTTTGACTCCAAGAGAGTTCAGTGTCTTGGAGTTATTAAAGACCTGGTTGTAACCTTGTTTCAACTGCCCATGGAAAGTGTGGTCATGGATATTGTAGTGTCTGATGTCCCCCCCAAGTTTGGTATGTTGTTATCAATATCTTGGATTAAAAGACTAGGGGGAACCTAACAGATGGACCTTACATATGCTACTATCCCAGTGTTCGGAGGAGAGCATAGAAGACTATACAGAGAAGCCCAACTGGCCTATATAATCAGTGATGAAGCCGACCCTACCAATCATCCCATCTTCTCCTTGGACACTGATTTAGGCTCCAGTTTACTACAACTCACCCATGCCCCCGAGCCTCCTCTCAAACTCAGAAAGCAACCCACTATTTCAACTGAAGTTCCTCCCTCCATCACCCCAATCTGGAAAATGTTTTTTGACGGAGCCTATTCCCAAGAAGGCACTGGAGATGGGGTGGTTTTTGTGTCCCCTGCTTAGGAAACCATATCTTTGTCATACAAATTAGAATTCGAAGCTACCAACAATGTGGCAGAGTATGAAGCTCTTATCCTGGGATTAAGAGCTGCAAGGGAAATGGGAATTCAAGAGGTAGCAGTGTTCAAAGATGCCGAGTTAGTAGTCTAGTAGATCAGAAGTGCTTATCAGGCCAAGCATCCTCGACTTAGGAGTTATATGAATGAGGTATGGGATCTAATTGACAGTTTCTTCTCAACATTTAACATTTCTTTCATCCGGAGAGAAGAAAACACAGTGGTAGATTCCTTGGCTACATCTGCAAGCCTTTTCAAAGTACCCTTGCCGCCCAAACTGAGGTATGATGTAGAAGTAAAATACAGGCCCTCCATACCTGACAATGTTAAGCATTGGAAGGTGTTTGAGGATGATCTTGAGATCAAGAAATTCTTGGAAACTATTGAGGAGTTTTCAGAGCTGCATATCGATCAAGATTCTGTCTCTGAAGAAAGGTTGGATAGGGGTGAGTTGCTGAGTAAAATAGAAAAGCATGACATAATTCAGTTGCCTAGCAATCACATTCCGAGAGGACTGATCCCATTAGAGAGATTGTTTGATGGGAATGATGTGGCAGTAAAGGGGAGAATTTCAGGTGACGATGTTGACACAGCTGAGTGCAACATCGACACACAAGAGGAGCCTAAGTTTGTCAAGCTGTCAAGGAATTTGACCAAGGAGCAAAGGGCTGAATACATCGAGTTTCTGAGAGAGTTTGCTGATGTGTTTGCATGGACCTACGAAGACCTCAATATGTATGACACATGAGTCATTGAGCATAAGATCCCACTGAAAGAAGAGGCTAAGCCATTCAAGCAGAAACCGAGGCAGATAAATCCCATGTTGCTACCTGTCATGGAGAAAGAAGTGAAGAAGCTACTAGATGCCCAAATCATTGTCCCCTTGAGATATTCCGATTGGGTGGCCAATTTGGTTCTGGTAAGAAAGAAGAGTGGGGAAATCAGACTCTGTGTTGATTTTAGGAACCTGAACAGGAGCTCAAGGAAAGACAATTATCCCCTGCCCAACATGGAGCACATATTACAGAAGGTCACTGGCGCATCTAGGATATCCATGATTGATGGTTTCTCTGGCTACAACCAGATATCGGTCATGCCTGAGGACAGAGAGAAGACAACCTTCACCACTCCTTGGGGCACATTCATGTATGCCAAAATTGCTTTCGGATTGATGAATGCATGAGCAACATTTCAGCGAGCCATGGACATAGTGTTCATCGGCGAGAAGGATCAGTTTGTAGTAATCTATCTAGATGATATCACAGTCTTCTCCAGGACAGACAAGGAGCACCACTGTCATCTCAAAAATGTTTTCTTGAAGTGTCGAAGGTTCGGCCTGTCTTTAAACCCCAAGAAATATTTGTTCACCATGAAGGAAGGGAAGCTATTAGTCCATATAGTGTCAGCAGAGGGAGTAAGGATTGACTCTAGCAGGGTAGAAGCACTTCAGACCCTGTCACTTCCCAGATCTAAGAAGGAAGTTCAGGCCTTTTTGGGGAAGATAAATTTTCTGAGGAGATTTATCTTCCAGATACATCATAGCTATGCTCAGGAAGGGAAATGAAGTGAAATGGACTACTGAACCCAGGAAATCGTTTGCCCAAATAAAGAGAGCGTTGACTGAGGCACCTGTGCTAATCAGTTTTGATTATTCTAAAGATTTCCTGATTTTTTCTTTTGCTTCCTGCGATACATTAGTAGCGGTCTTGTTGCAGAAAAATGATCAACGGCAAGAGAAACCTATTGCCTTCTATAGCAAGGCATTGAGAGATGAAGAACTCCAGTATGAGATCATGGAGAAGCAGGCCTATGCCCTAGTGAAAGCTCTCAAAGCCTTCAGAGTCTATGTCTTGCACTTAAAAGTCACTGCATACATTCCTTCAGCCTCTGTGAAGGACATTCTTATACAACCTGACTTAGATGGAAGAAGGGGTAAGTGGATCGCCAAGATCCTAGAGTTTGATCTAGAAATCAAGCCCACCAAGTTGATAAAGGGGCAGGGTTTGGCTAAGTTGTTGGATGAATCCAATTGCAAGGCCTTAGGGATTAGTTTCATCAACGAGCAAGATGAGTCATTCAACCAGAATTTTCAGGATGCCTTGTCTCTAGCAACATGCTCCTGGTACAAGGATATCTTGTATTTTCTGCAAGAATTGAGGCCTCTTGATGGAATGGAAAAGAGAAAGGCGAGAGATTTAAAGCTCAAGGCGGTCAGATATTGCCTCATTGACCAAGCCTTGTACTAGAAAGACCCTTTAGGGGTATTTCTAAGGTGCCTGGACCCACAAGAATCCCAGCAGGTTATTTTTTATTTTCACAGTGGCCTTTCTGGGGGTCATTATTTCTGGAAGACCACAGCCCATAAGATCCTTCGAGCTGGGTATTACTGGCCCACTTTACTCCCTGATGTCTGTAGAAAAATCAGAGATTTCATCAAATGCCATAATTTCTTAGGTAAGCAGCAGCTCAAATCCCTACCATTGAAGCCTGTAGTGGTTTCAACGCCCTGTCAGCAGTGGGGATTGGACTTCATTAGAGAGATTCATCCTCCCTCAAGTGGTCAACATAGATGGATTCTGACTGCAACAGACTATTTCACCAAGTGGATAGAAGTTGTTCCCACCAGAAGCACTTCCCACAAAGTGATTATCAGTTTCCTAGAAGACATCATAGCCCGATTTGGTTGCCCCAGCAGAATTGTCACTGACAACGCCGCCCCCTTAAGGTCTGAGCCTCTGGTCAAGTTTTGTGAGCAATTTTAGATTTCACTAATTCACTCTACCCCCTATTACCCTCAAGGAAACGGACCGGAGGAATCTTCCAATAAAAGTCTGATCAAGCTCATTAAGAAATTATTGGAAGACAATAAAAGAGCTTGGGATTCAAAGTTGAAATTTTCTCTGTGGGCCGATCGTGTCACAACGAAGAAGTCTCTGGGCACTTCGCTGTTTCAACTAGTCTACGGAGAAGAGGCGGTTTTCCCTACTCAGCTCGCCTTACCTGTGGTGAAGTTCTTTCAGGACTACGAGGGAGAACCAGATCATATGATCAGAAGAATCCATTAGATAGTGGAAGCGCAATAGATCAGAGAACAAGTGAGGGACGCAGCTTACAGTCATCAACAGACAATCAAACAGGCTTTTGACAGAAAGGTCAGGAAGAAGGAGTTCGAGATCAGGGACTTGGTATTTAAGTGGGATGCACCCAGACAGGATAAAGGCAAGCATAGAAAGTTTGACGCCCTCTGCATTGACCCTTTTAAAATCTCTGAGATTTTCTCTAACAACACCTATGGATTGCAGGATCTGGAGGGTGAAGAGGTTTTCAAAAGCCCAGTGAATGGGAATTTTCTGAAAAAATGTTTTATTTGAGCCTTAGACGGCTCCTCTGTTTGTAAATATTGTCTTTTAGTTCCTTGTTTAGTTTCTTTTTTCATGTTTTCGGCCTAATAAGTGACTCCATAGCCCAACAGAAAAGCGATTGGAGCTGCAGAAGGAGTTCTTAGAGCATCACAGGGGTGACTCTATCCCCCATGGAGCCTAATGTTAGCGATAAATGTTGTCATGGGCTCGAGAGCATTCGGGTCTGCAAGTCACACGAAATGATCAAGCGCAACACATGAGAATCCCCGTTTCTCCAAGTCGCGAAGGCACGAGGAGCGAGAAGAGGACAACCGTTAGATCCGCACGTGGGATTGTGCATCGGAGTCTCGTAAGAAAATACCCAAGGAATTGGCCGCAAGGATCGCGAGTTTGTGAGGTTGCGAGATTTCGACCGTTGGAGGACAGGTGGCCATAACAAAGCGGCGAAGTGGAGTACAGGTGGCAGAAGCCCTCGGGATCTTGCTGCGAGAAGTCTCGAGGTATTGGCATTAGGATTCACGAGTTGTGAAGTGCCAAGGTTCGTGTGAACGTGTGGCAGAGCATAAGGTGGGACCGCGTGGTCGACGGGTGGACACGCGTTAGCTGGAGATAAAGTCAGCATTCCGTTGAATTCTCGCATCTCGGGGACTCTTGAAATAGGAGGGTGAAAACTCGATGGTTCAATCGGTGAGGTTGCGAGGTCGCGAGGACCCGGGCCCATAGTATTGCTGAGAAGATCTCAGCCGTCCATCTGAAGTGGACACCTGGTGGTGAGTAGATCCATCTCGACGCTTCACCCATCGTGACTCCAACTTGAAAAAAGTAGCTCCGTTACTTTTCGAGGTGTGAGGTGCCGAGAGAATCTCGGGCCCGGGCCCATGGCATCGCCAGGAGAAGTGAGAACCATTAGATCAAGAAGGCCGAAGCGCTGAGTTCAGTTACAGAGAGGATCGTCGCAGTTTCCAAGCGCCATTGAATTCGATCTCCATATTTCTCCTTGCCTGAAGTAAATGATGACAAGAGCGGGTGGTTGAGACTTCCTCTCATTCATTAAGAGAGGGAATGGAGGTTCTGGCAAGCCGTCTCCCCGAGGAGTTCCTGTGTGTCAATTTTCCCAGAGAAGCCATGCCGGAGTCCTCGACTCAACAGAAAAGTCTGTGCATGCTATCCCAACACTTAATGGCTCAGCCACTCTCCTTACAAGAGCCATGCTTAGTTAAGATGACATTTAAAATAAGACATCAGTGCAAGTTTGACTGAAGGGACACCCGGCTTTGAGTGACGGTTCGCGCCTCTGTGGGGTGAAGTTCCCTGAGTATATAGACTTAGTTTTTGGATTTTGTAAGTATCGATGGTTGAGCAGAGCTCCCGATTGTAAAGTTTTAATGAAGCACTGTTATTCTGGTTATTTATAGACTTTTGAGACTTCTTGCCTTATGAACGCCAGTTTCTTTTACATCCTTGTTATACTGTGTTAGAACAGCTCGGAATTGGAGGATCCAGTCGATTTGTAGCTATTATAGGATGATGTTGTAATGGATCACTGTAACAGTTACGTTGTCTTTGATTAGTCCTTGTGATTTTCCACTGAGTGAATTGGAATTGAAGGATCTAGTCAAGTCCCCTTTCAGTTTCTTGATACCCTGAACCAAGAGGATCTTGCATTCAAAGTCTTTCCCCTGCAAACCGCTAGAAGCCTGTCGCCTAGAGCTGTTTGTTCACCTTTCTTACTAAGTCTTCCACCTGTTCATATTTTAATCAACCCACTGGCTGATGTTAGGATTCCAGACCTCCTTTGTTCTTTACATACCAGACCCAGTCCCTGAGTTAGAATAATATCTCCTCGAGTCTTTATCTCCATTCGATCACCCCTTTATAAACAATTTGTGACATTAAACTGATGGGTGTCAGGCTCTTCTGCTGTAAGCAATCCAGGAGTGAATTCCGATGCTAACAACACCCACAACCCTACACCATTGGATGGCTCTGCCAAGGAAGCGATCTCCGCGTCAACCAACAGTGTCGACTATCATACGCCATCAAGCCCTTCAAAGATGAGGTATTGTGTGATGTTGCTCCTCTCGAAGTTTGTGATGTTCTTTTGGGCCAACCTTATTTATGGAAATTTCATGTTGTATATGAGTCTAGGCCTCATAGTGTTATTATTACTTTGAATAGGAAATTGTACAGGATACCCGAGGCAGTCCCACCTAGTGTTATTTCCTTGATCTCTTCTAAGAAATGCAGGAAGGTCATCTCTCTTACGGGGAAGTTTGTCTTCTTCGTGATTTGCTCTCAGAATAAGCGAAACATCACAACCACATCTAGGGTCTCTGTGACCGACCTCTCCACACAACATAAGTAAGCAGATAAGGTCATGGAAGAATACTCAGATATCTTCTCCTCACCTATAGGGGTGCCTCTGCACTGCCAGGTCAAGCACCCCATCGATCTGACCCTCGACGCACTGCTGCCCAATGGCCAGTCTATCGTCACTCTTTGTTAGAGAATGAGGAGATCAAGTGACAGATCCAAGAAATGCTCCACAAGGGGCACATCTATCCCAACTCATCACCTTGCGGGAGCCCAATCATACTGGTACAGAAGAAATATGGAACCTGGTGACTCTGTATTGATTACCAGGCTCTGAATAAAATCACAGTAAAAAACCGATACCTAATTCCCTAAATCGACAACCTCCTTGATCAACTCACTGGGGCCAAATACTTAAATAAGATTGATCTGAAGTCTGGCTACCACTAGGTCCCGATATAACAGACATATGTATGGAAGACTGCCTTCAAGTCAAAGGAAGGCCTTTTTGAATGGTTGGTCATTCCCTTTGGTTTGACAAATGCTCCAACCACTTTCATGAGGATGATGGACAATATCCTGCGACCATTCACCAATACTTTTGTAGTGGTGTATCTGGATGACATTCTAATTTACAACAAGACTTGGGCCAAACACTTGCATCATATTCAGTAGGTTCTGCACACCTTACAACAGCACAAGCTATATGCCAACTTGGAAAAATGCTCCTTCGGCATGGAAAGGGTCCATTACATGGGCTACATCATTGATCATTATGGCATACATATGGATCCAACCAAGATCCAAGTCATCCGCGACTTTGCGGCCAACCCCAACCAGACTCACTAAGCTTTGGAGCTTCTTGGGCCTTGCCAGTTTCTACCACAGGTTCATGTTGGAATTCTCCCATATTGCATGGGCCCTTAGCCAAATAAACATGGGTGGTGGTAAGGCAAAATTTGAGTGGGGCCGATCCCAAAAACAAGCGTTCGATGATTTGAAGCAATGCTTGTTCTCAACCCCAATACTTTCACTACCAGACCTACAACATCCCTTTGAGATCGAGACAAATTCTTCAGACTATGTTGTGGGCGCTGCTCTCACTCAGCCTGGCCACCCTGTGGCCTATCATAGTGAGACACTGTTAGATACTGTCTGTAAGTACCCTAATTATGACAAAGAAATGTACTCCATTGTGTAAGCCTACTTCCAGTGGACACATTACATTCTTGGGAAGGAAACAATCATCCAAACTGATCATAATCCACTACAGTTCACGAAGACATAGGGAAAATTGCAGAATGACCACCATCAAAAGTGGTCCACATACTTGCAATAATTCCATCTCAACATCAAGTATAAAATAGGAAGCACCAATCACATCGCCGATTTCCTTAGCAGACCACCAGTTTCATCACTCACCACGGTGCTAGACTCTTGTGGCCATGAGACCTCTGGATGGCCCCAACTTTATGAGACAGACCCTGACTTCGCCACCACCTACCAAATGTTGGGTGCAAACGCAGTTGTTGATAATTTCCATCTTCAGGATGGGTTGTTGTATCGTCTGGGCCATATCTATGTTCCATCAAGCAAGCGAGCGAAGATGATCTGAGAATCCCACTACAATTGGGTTGCAGGACACTTCGGTGTCAAAAAGATAGTGGCGACGCTATAGAAACATTTCTACTATCCAAAACTTCGATAGGAGGTCAACAAGTATATCAGGTCCTACACTGCCTATGCTATTTCCAAACCGACCACTAAGAAACATGGCCTGTACACCCCTCTTCCTACTACTGATAGGCCATGGGAATCCATATTAATGGACTACATGTTGGGCCTCCCATCCACCAAGCGGGAAAATGACTGTGTTTTTGTGGTTGTTGATCGCTTTTCTAAGATGGTGATTCTGGTTGCCTACAAGAAGAGCATCACAACAAGGGCCACTGCTAAGATCTTCTTTGAATGAGTTTGGGTACATTTTGGAATCCCACAAACCATTGTCTCAGATCGGGATAGTTGATTTATCAACACATTCTAGTCGAGCCTCTGGTCACTGCTAGACACCAAGCTCACCAAATCCATGATCTTCCACCCCCAGACAGATGGCCAAACCGAGGTTGTAAATCAAATGATTGTGCATATACTTCACATGTATAATTCAAAGAACCCCTGCAAATGGGATGAGAGCCTTCCCTATGTCCAATGTAGCTACAACCGAGCTCTACATAGCTCAACCACCCACAACTCCTTTTAGGTGGGGTTGGGATTCCAACCATTTGGTCCCATAGATGTTGCACTTCCCCTTGCGGTCACCACGACTGATTCATCTCCTGCTCCAAATGAAGCTGACAAAGCCACCCAGTTCATTGAGTGGATCCATAACATCCACCAACAGGTTCATGATATCCTACATAAGTCCAATGACAAGTACAAACAACACCATGATCAACATCGGGTGCCACATAAGTTTCAGGTGGGTGACAAAGTTTGGTTTCACTTGCAAAAAGAATGCCTTACATGAACCCATCGGAAGCTTCTCCCACTCCGTTATGGGCCATACACTATCACCAAGGCCATAGGGGATAATGATTTTGAGCTAAACATTCCTCATTTCCTTGGCCTACACCCAGTGTTCAACGTGGATCTCCTTCGCCCTTATTTTCCACCATTATTGGACACCTCAGAAGTAGCAGAACAAGTGACACCAATAGAGATCAACCTTGACTACATACAACATGCATCCAATGATCCTATTGTGGACACACAAATCAAGGGAACTCGACAACAAAGGATCTAGCTTTATCAAGTCATCAAAGCAGGGTAGCTCCTGCACCAAGGCAAGTGGCTCACCCGGGGCCAAATTCAACAGAAATTTCCTCATCTATTGGGGGACCTCAACGCAATGGAGACCATTGATTTCTAAGGAGGTAGGATTTATCTATATGGATATCGGTGGCCACCCACCTTTTCCAACTGGCTCAAAACAATTTTCTAGCAATTTTGGTAATTTACTATTTTTAGCAGTTTTCACTTCCAGAGCCGTTTTGAGGCCCTAAATGATATTTTTTGGGAAAACAGGTTTGCAATATAGAAGTTTCTTTGATATTGTGCCTAAAATGAATCTCCTTGATGATGCATTTCCAATGGGCTATCATACGCCTAAAACGAAGATCGTATGCAAAATTTACGACCCCGGGAAGTTAATGTACTAACTTACCCAAACGAGGCCCACATGACTTTTGGCGCTTCATCTCCTAGGGTTAGGTTTTTGGATGTCTAGGGTTTTTGACATTCCTGATTATTGTAAAAATGCCTTCATAGCCTCATTGTCATCATCTTCTTACGAATGAGCGCAGCTGTCACATCTCTTCTCAGAGATAAGTCGCCACCATTCCAACAAGCTTGATTCCGCTGCATTTTACAGTTTTTAGCTTATTTCGTTATTGGATAGAAAACCAGTTTTATTGTATCTCTATTATTTTGTGTTAAGCACTTGTTAATAATTTGTATTCATTTCGTTCTACTCATAAAATTTGGATCAATCATCTTCATTTATGTTCTAATGACGATGCACCCAACACTTTGGGATTTCACACGTTCACCTTATGCTCAACCACATGCACGTCCAACTCTACAAATATCCTTTCTCACTGCGTTACACAGGAGAATCATCTAGAGTTCTTCTCAACTCTTTTTAAGGATGAGGACATCTCTACGTTCCATCTCTGTCTCATATAGGAACCACACACCCCTCTCAGGGGATTTCTCTCAGGTTTGTAAGTCAGAGAATGTCTCACGTAGCTACAATCATCAACACTCCCTCTCAGTTAGGGAGGCATTTTCCACCAGGCTAAGTCTCTCACGAAAATACTCGAACTTTGTCTTGTAAAGTGGTTTGGTGAAGATATTTGTGATCTGTTCATGAGTAGGAACATACTACACGTGTACTGTCATCCTATTCACCATGTATCTAATATAGTGATACTTTATTTCAATGTGTTTCGATCTGTCATGAAACACTGGGTTCTTAGAGATATTTACATAGCTCTGGTTATCACAATGAATAGTAGTAGGATCCATCTCATGATTGAACAAATCAGTCAGAAGTTTGCGAAGCCACACTACTTCACGTGCTGCTACACTCAATGCAATGTACTCTGCCTCTGTGGTTCTTAATGCCACAGAGCTTTGTTTTCTACTACACTAGGAAACCATGGCAAAACCTAAAGTGAAGCTACAACCGAAGGTGATTTTTATTTCTACTATTCTTCCTTCCCAATATGCATCGACATATCCTTGCAGGCTCAAGTCCACACTAGAGGCATATCTTAGACCATAACCAATTGTGCCTCGTAAGTATCTAAATACATGTTTTGCAGCTATCCAGTGTCTCTCTCTCAGTTGGCTCATAAAATGGCTAATCACATTTACTGCATAGAAAATGTTTGGTCTGGTGCTAACCAGATACATCAGTGATCCAATCAATTGTTGATATAAGTGTGGATCTAGTACATCTCCTAAATCAGTATCACTCATTTTCTTCAAATCCATAACCATTGGAGTGGGCATGGATTTGTATTCTGTCATGCTGAAATTTTTCAGTATCTCCATAGTGTATTTTCCTTGACTCAGGAAAGTCTCATATGTTATCTTCCATACTTCTAGTCCCAATAAGTAGTGCATTAAGCCCAAATCCTTCATTTCAAATTTAGCAGTCAATTCTTGTTTGAATTTAGCAATGAGTCTCTCCGAAATGGTGAGGAAAAGGTCGTCCACATATAGGACCAAAATCAAACACTCATTGCCATCAATGTGATAATATAAGTTTGGGTCAACAACACTTTTTTTGAAGCCCAAACTCATCAGAAATCCATCCATTTTCTCGTACCAATCACGTGGTGCTTGCTTTAGACCATATAGGGATTTCTTCAACCTGCATACATGAGATCTTTTGTTGTGTACAATGAATCCTTATGGATGTTCAATATAAAATTCTTTCTCAATTTCACCATTGAGAAAGGTTTTCTTTACATCCATTTGATGTAGATTCCAACCCATGGAAGCAGCTAGTGCAATGATAGATCGGATGGAGGTGTATCGGGATACTGGTGCAAAAGTCTCGTCATAGTTCACTCCCTCTATTTTTGAAAACCCTATGGCCACAAATCTTTCTTTGTGTTTTTTGATGCTTCCATCAACAACATGCTTGATTTTATAAATCCATTTGGAAGTCACTACAAACTTTCCCTCTTGTCTTGGAACAACATCCCATACATCATTTTTTAGTATAGATTGGTATTCTCCAGTCATGGAATCTTTCCATACTTGTTCACCTGAAGCTTCTCCATGACAAGATGGCTCTAAGTCAATAATGTGAGTCATGGTTGAAAGGTATCTTGAGAATCTCTTTGGTATATTTCTCTCTCTAGTTGTTCCTTGTGGGGATTTATGCCCTTCTACATCTTGTAGAGTTTGTTGGGCCCAAGAAGGCCTTTTATGTCCAATTGTAATATCTCTGGGTATGTTTCTTGGAGAAAATTAATCAGCTGGAACAACTGGATCAAATGGAGCTATTGGATCATATGGAATAATATCTATCTCCCTCTGAACTTCTGAAGGGGAAGAAGGCATTGTCTCACTATCAATTTCCATCTGAGCTTCTATGGATTTCTGGAAGGTTACTTCTTCTTCAAAAGAAACATCTCTGCTTACTTCAATTTGTCTCTGACCAATAATGTAGATTCAATATGCTTTTGAGGATTCATTGTATCCAAAAAATGTGCCCTTCCTTCTTGAAGGTTCTAGCTTGGATCTCTTTTCTTTGGGTACATGAAGATATACTAAACATCCAAATATTCGGAAGTGTCCAATCTCAGGCTTCACTTCGGTGAAGGCTCCTTCTAGATTAATGTTCTTTAGGATATGATGAGGGATTCTATTTTGAACATATACTATTTTCATACATGCTTCTGCCCATAGAGTCATAGGTAGACTCTGATCATGTATCATTGATTTTGTTGCCTCAATGACAGTTCTGTTTTTCCTTTCAACAACCCCATTTTGTTGAGGGTTGTAAGGAACTGTGAACTCCCTCTTGATTCTTTCTTCAATACAAAAACTGTTGAATTATTTTGAGGTGTATTCTAATCCATTATCTGATCTTAATATTTTGATTTTTCTTTTGGTCTGGTTCTCAATCCGAGATTTGAATTCTTGAAATTTTGCAAGGACTCCATCCTTGTTCTTTAGAAATTAAATCCATGTTTTCCTGGAGTGATCATCTATGAAGAGTACATAGTATAAGTACCCATTTAGAGATTCAACAGTGATTGGCCCACATACATATGAATGTATCAAGTCCAAGATTTCCTTGGATCTGTTGTCACTGCTTGGGAATGATCCTTTAACATTTTTGCCAAGGGAACAACCTTTGAAAACACCTTTATGCTGAATTTGTATTTCTGATAGACTTGTTACCATTTTCCCTAGAGATGGAAGAGCTCTATAATGAATGTGAGCAAGTATTCTATGCCATAGCTCACTTACGATGATAGTGTCATGTAGTAAGGCTTGGACTGGTTTGATGGTTAATCTATACAATTTGTTTTCTCGGACACCAATTACCTTGGAATCACTTATATGCGAGTCTTTGTGCCATGCAATAACTCTTCCTTCTGAGAAGGTAATCTTATAGCCTTTGTCTTCCAAGGAAGAAATAGAGACAAGGTTCATCTTCATTTCGGGTACATATAGTAATTCTAATTGAAGCTACATATCTGAATCTAGTTGGAAGGTAGAAGTTACAACTCATCTCACATTATATCTAACATCATCTTCAAGAACAACATGTAGATGTGTCTCTTTCTCAACGAAATGTGTTAGGTGATTTCTAAGACCGGTAATGTGCCTGGAGGCACCACTATCAATTAACCAAGTATTATAATTGGTAGGGACCATACCTGAGAGTGATGAGATGTTTATGTCTTCATTTATTTGAGGTATTGTCTTCCTATAACTGATTTTGCTTGAATCATCAAGCTTGCCTCCTATCATGATTTTGCTCATTTTTTATTCTTCACAAACCCTTGTCAACTAGGATAGAAAACCTAATGGCTAGGCTAGGCTAGCACTTTTAGGTTTTGTTGGAATTATGACTGGAAAAAATAATCCTTTGAGAAGTATGATAGCCTCTATAAGTTGAATATCTTCTTCAAGAAGTTGCAGAAACACAATTCTGAAATTTTCTGCAGAATTTAGCGAAACCCTAGAAACCCTAGGGCCAAAAAGTCAAACTTCTTGGAATTGCAATTTGAGACTTGTTGGAGGTGTGATGAAGTAGTCGTTACACACCTATGTCATTTTTATCCCTATCTTCCAAGTTTCAAGTGCTGAAAAACCTCAGAAGAGTAGGCCGTACAAATTTTCTGGAAACCCTAGGAGGGTCATACGGTTTTTGTAGAAGAGAGAGAAGAAGGATGAAATATGTTTTGTGCAATGGGTTCTTCAAGAAATATGCTTTGATACCATGTTTATTTTTCAATAATATAGTTTAATCATGGATTTCATTCCATTTTAGAATTTTTCTTAACCATAAACAATAATGTTGCAGCAACCAAGATCACAAGAAGAAACACCATGCACAAGAACACAAGAAGTATCTTGGGAAACCCTTCTCAAAAAGGGAAGAAAACCCAGCCAAATCCTTTGCTATATTCTTCCATAGAAACACCATCACCACCAAAAAGACCTATTACACAAGAGGGTGCTCAAACCATAGAATACTAGCACCTAAGAGAGTCGCTGCACACTTTTCCCAAGAAGGTGTACTTACTGAAATTTTCAAACTCACATGAAAGATATGGTTCCTCAATGGGGAATTTACCTTTAATTATACTAGAATGAACATGTCAACATAAGTGTCTGTTGGAAAAACAGGGTCGATCTCTCTATCTTATAATATAATTAATATTAACCAGATTAATTATCTTTTACATTAATTTCCAGTCACATTAAGGTGGGGTCGACCTGTACCCTTTACATTACAATTAGGGTTACAGGTAGATATGAATATTGAACATTATATATCAAGGGATATTATACACCCACTAGTGCTCATCTACTAGGGGAACATCCATAGGGATTTCCATATATTTGGCTCACTGCATTACACATAAGAACCACTTCTTCACTAGTGCTTAGCCACTAGGATCACGTTCACCTGTGCTCGTCCATAGGCACGTCCACTCAACATATATTCTTTCCCATTGCATTACACAGGAGATTCATATGGATTTTCTCATCAAATCTCTGCTCAGAGGAGGCTAATACATAATCTTAATTTCTGTTCTCATGACGATGCAACCAACACTTTGGGATTTCACACATTCACCTCGTGCTCAGCCACAGACACGTCCAAATCTACAGATCTCCTTTCTCATTATGTTACACAAGAGAATAATATGGATTTCTTCTCAAATCTCTGTAAGGAGGAGGCCATCTCTATGTTCCACCTCTGTCTCAGATAGGAACCACACACCCCTCTCAGGGGCTTTCTCTCAGGTTTGTAAGCTGGAGAATATCTCACGTAGCTGCAATCATCAACACTTTGTTGAATATCAGATTGTAACACTTGTATTCTTTCCTTGTACTTAAGTAACAAAAAAATACTCCTTTGTCCATACAAGAGTCAAAATTTCCCATTCTTCCATCTTCTCTTTTGATGTAACATTTGCTTCCAAATATTCTGAAGTGCTTCACATTTGTTGGTCTTCCTTTCCATAACTCGTAGGGAGTTTTGTCATTGTTGTTTCTGAGCATTACTCTATTTTGAATGTGAACTATTGTATGCACTCATGTGTCCAAAACAATATATGTCAATTTGGAATCCATTAGCATTGTTCGAGCCATTTCCTGTGTAATTAACATCCATAATGTTCATTTGTCTCTTAACCACTCTCCGAACCAATCTATGAATCTATGCTCTCGTCCACTGTCATATATCTGTCCAAACCTGCTAAGTGTTCTTAAAAATACATCTCTATCCATACTGTCCAAGAATCTACTGCACAACTATCCATAATGTTGACCCATTTATTACTATACCATCATGAAGTATTCACTACTACAACTATCAAACTGTACTTCTGCTAACTGACTGCTCTGTATCTGTCTACTCAAAATCTGCAAGTTGCTCAAAGGATGGTTCTTTGGTTTGTCACAACTATCACATAGACTCCCCCTATCTAATATTCATGTTACCTGAGAGTCTCTAAGATGGATGACTCAAAACAATTCCTACTCTGATGTGTATTCATCATCATCTTCATTGGTAGATTCATCATCTCTTTGAGCTCTAACTTCTTTATTTTTGTCTGTGGATTCATCTTTCACTACAATGCTTGAAAGTACAATCTCTTGAACCTGTTCCTTATTTAACTGCCCTTCTTTTCTTTCAGTTATTTTTCAAACCTTTCTGTTTCTGACATTTTTCTTTTTCTCTATAGAATTTCCTTCATCTCGTTTTATTTCCAATCTTGTGATCTCTAGGACCTGGTATTTGTTCACCCATTCTTCGTGTTTTCTTATCCATACTTTTTTATATCTGATATTAGTGTTCTCTTTCATGGAAGTATCAATCATTCTTCTACAATCACTAGTTATGTGTCCATAGTTATGAAATTTGTAACATTCAATATTACATGGGGCCACATAGGCATTTATTTCTTGAACATTTTTATAATCCCTGCAATCTGCAACCTTATGCCCAAAATTAGTAAAATAAAAACAATGACCATAAAATAAATTTGCATAACTAGGAGTGAATGATCTTCTTTGTGGTGTAGTCCTTTAGAATTTATGCCTCGACTGATCATGATCATGATTGAAGCTTCTTTGTGGATTGAAAATGGATGGTCTTCTTGAACATGTATCTTTAATAGTTTTCTTAGATTATGGTTGACCATGATTCCTTCCTTTGAGTAATTTTGCATAACTCTTTCTATTTTGTTCATTCTTCTTTTCTAGAAACCTACAGTGCTTCTCTTCATTATTTATAAGTTATGTGGATGTTTCTATCTCTTCAACGTTCTTGTTGAGCTTGACGATTTTACTTCTCAATGTGACAAATTATTCTTCAACCTTGTCAACCCTTATTCTTTCTTCATTATCTGAGACTTCATGACTTCTTCTGTTCTTTTTGCTTCTTCAAGATGGATTTTTAATGTGATTATTTCTTCTTCAAGTCCTTTCTCTTCTTGACCAAACTCTGCCTCAAGCTGGTTTAGATCGTTAATTCTTTCCTTAAGATGACCTGTCAATATCTTTTATCTCATTTCTACTTCTTCTTTATGTGTTTCTATGTTGGCTTCCAAATACTTCTTTTGATCTTTAAGATTTTCTTTGATCTTTATGGCTTCTTCTAGATGAGTTCTTAAGTTCTTGATGACCTGTTGGGCTTCTTAAAAAATGTGAGCACTTTCCTTTTGTTTCATCAATTATTTCTTGATTGAATTCTTTTCTTCTCTTTCTTTTCTTAGTTCATCTAAATCACTGAAAACAAAACAACATACCTCTGTTGATGATGTACTCTTCATCTTCAGAATCTGTTTGACATGGTGAACACATTTCTTCTTGATCTGTACCTTCATCTTCTTTGGCATTTTCTGAATCTTCAATGGGTGAAGAATATATATCATTTAACTTATCCCAAAGTTCTTTGGCTGATGAATATTTACCAACTTTTTCTCTTACCAAATTAGGTAATCCTTGCCAGATGAAATCCATTGCTATTTTGGTATTCTTCTTCAATTCCTTCTTGGCTATAGTCTTTTCCCTTTTTGAACTATCATATCCTGTAATGAATGATAGCCAAATATAATACCCCTGTGCCTGTAAAAATACTTTCTTCCTTCCACTCCATAGCTCATACTTTAAACTATTCTGACCATTAAACAATGGTACTCCATTCTCAAAATAATCCATGATCTCCTTCTAGTGGTTAAACTGTTTCCTAAAGGAACCTGCTCTGATACCAATTATTGGATTACTGAGAGGGGGGGGGTGAATCAATAATAGAGCAATGAAATCCTTTTTAACCATAAAATGCAAGTGTTATATCAATGTAGCATTACCATCCAATAGTTGCAGAGTAAATAAAGAATGAACAAATGAACAATCATACACATACATAGTACGCCAATGTTTTTATGTGGAAACCCAAAGTGAGAGAAAACCACAAAGTGATTTTTCTTATATGTATTTAAGAATTAAATTCATTGGAAGCACCAACTTCCTTTATTTTCCAGCTGCAACTGGAAGGAGGCTCCAACCCCCTAGTTTCTCAGGCTACAACCTGAGGGAAGCTACAACTCCCCAATTATCTGGCTACAACCAAAAGGAGGCTACAACCCCCTATGTTCTCCAACTACAACCAAAAGGTGGCTACAACCACCTATCCTTTCCCCGTCCAACCTCCCTAGTGTATAAATAGAATTATGGAACCATTTTCACACTATCACTGTGAGATATACTATTGTAAACATATACCAATCAACCTGCACCAAACAACCTATAATCAACCTGCACCATAATCAACCTGTAATCAACTTGTACCATAAAAAAGTGTATCAAACATGCACCAACATTTAACTCAACCTATACTATCAATGAGTGCATCAACCATGCACCAAATATGTACCAATCATGCATAAAATACACATAAACTATGACTCATCAAGATGTACCAACATCATCAAATATACACCTCGTGTATGTGCCAACTCATCAACTACTTGTCTCAACCATGTATCCAACATTTACCTTAACCATATACCAAATACATATACCAATATAACCATCAAAATTTCTCTAGCAATACATCAGACTATCGATAACCAAATACTATAAACCATTACATCAAACCATGTGCCACAACCTCACTATTATACAACCTCTATCTATAACATACCTCAACCAAAATCCCTCATCAATTTCATCATACAAATCTGATTTGTAACTCTGTAGCAGACCTGGTGTATATGATCACATACCTGCAAACCTTTCTTAACAAGAGACTAGCATTTTCATCAAAGTTTACTTTAGTCTCACATGCCTAGTTTTGGATTAGTCAAAAACCCTAACTTGCAATAATCATAACTATGTACCTGTAATGAATAAAGGTCTAAAAATAGTACATAATGTTATTCAATGTATTTTCTGTAATTTCTCCAGGTTCCACTTCTTGGAACCTCCCATAAAATGAGTTATAGAAAAAATGGCATACCTTGCTGAATTTTGGCTTATTCTAAAGATTGAACTTGTAGAGAATGCTCCGAACGAAATATTTTTTGTGTAGATATGAAAATGGTAAAAAACATACTACATAATGTACTCTAACCAATGCATTTGGTCTTACTGAATTTGGATATGTTATGAAGAAGTTATGACGTTTTTACCCAAAACACCTGTTTTAGACTAGTTTCAGGACTAGCCACAAACCCTATTTTCCACGGAGTGTAACTCCAAAAATAAACCGACCCACAAGTTGAAATTTTTATCACAACTACTTGGATATGTTTCCTTAATGGTCTCCATATTTCATGGTCAGAATCATTCTATAAAAAAATTTATTGTGAAAATGGTGAGGTCACCTGTAAATAACATACCTTAGAAAGCATCATCAAAAGAATTTATCCTCCCTTGAATTTCAGCCTTCTTTACTTCACCTTCCCTCTGAAATTAACCTTAGATATCCTTTGTTTACCCCAGACACTTGTAGATATTCAATATTCTCAAGTGTGATTAAAATGAGAGACCCTTTCCTCTTATTTATACTTTTATGTAGCTTCCTCAAGGGGTTATATTCTAACCATCTTAAACCACTTTCCTTATTTTAGGGCTAACCCACTTCTAACCACTTGTCCACTTAGTAATTTCTCCATTAAATTTATTATTTACATAATTTACTTTGTATCCAATTTGACTTATAGTACACTCATCACTTCACTTTATTATTTAAATAATTTCTTCTTTGCAACCACTTTGACTACTTTGACCTTTTGGGGCTTCTAGATGACTCATGAGGCTTCTCCAACTTCACATGGCCATAACTCTCTAACCGTGAGGAGTTATGTGACGTTCCACATACCACCGGAAATGGCATGAAATTTACTATCCATCTAGAATAGTCTTATTTAAACAATGTCTTCTTTGCAACCACTTTGACTACTTTGACCTTTTGGGGCTTCTAGATGACTCATGAGGGTTCTCCAACTTCACATGGCCATAAATACCTAACCGTGAGGAGTTATTAGACGTTCCACATACCATCAGAAATGGAATGAAATGTACTATCCATATAGAATAGTATTACCTTCAACTATATTAAAACTGATACGATTATACATCAAACAAATTTGGGTCCATTACCTAAACCTTTGTGCTACCGGAATTCACTACCAGACTTTCTTCAAGGGTTGACATCAATGACAACCAACCCAAATAATAAACACATAAGCCCACACTTTACCATATATTTATGTGTGGGGTTTTGGTCATTTTGTTTTAGTTTGTTCTGTGGAATAAGAGCTTAATCTTGGCCTTGGAAACCCTCCTCCTGTTGGTTGTAGCAATTGTCCCGACCTCCAATGTTGGTATAAAAGTGCCCCTTGGAAAGGTATGTACTTGCTAGTCTATGAAACATCTTTGCATAATTGTTATGAGTTTATGAAATAGTAGTGGCTCTAAAATTGACTGATATTCAATGTGCATGTGTTTTTCCCTGCTTTCGCTCATGAAATGGAAGTATTTTGAATGTTTTCCGAGGGATTTTATTTACAAAAGAAAAAAAAAATGTTTTTGGTTTCTACCCTATGATGTATGCTTTATTCTCTCAATTCACTTAACACCTTCCATACTCGTGAATATTTGTTAGAGTAATGGCTCTAAAATTTAAATGAGTCGAATCCATTTTACCATGGTAAATATTTTATGAGTTTTGAACTGGTTTCAAACTTGAATACGGTTCGTCCACTGTTGTTGTGACCATCCTTCAAAACCTCTTTGTTTATTTATCTTGTTGAGTATGGTTATGGTTTGAACCCATGTCGACTATAATGGATATATGTCAAGTCTTGGCTTGGGTTTGAGTTTGAATCTTTTCAATGTTGAAATTTTTATATGGCCAACAATGATATTAATCTAATTCATTTTCATATTTGTTGGGTTTGCTGCATGGGTTCGAATGTTGGTCATATGTGTTAAATGGTTATTTTGGAAAGAAGTTCTGATGGAGGTGATTTTTTACAACCATGCCATGCCTTAACCTTGTATTTGAGCTCATTTTTATGGTAGGGTTATGGCTCAATTTTTATTTTGTGTTTGTTACATAATCTTGCACATCTCATGCTTAGGCCTATCATTTTTCTTGGTAAAAAAAGATAAAGTTGTGCGCCATTTAATTCTCCAAGTGGCTATAACACTAACCCACTATTCTCCTTATCTACCCAAATACCCTCTTTCACCCAAGTTCTAAACTTGTTGGTATTTACAAGGGTTTTAAATTTTCTATGGTTATTTGAGTTCGTTTCCTCATTCATTTAATGGCTTTGTTATGGTCAATCTCTTGGGTAACTCGTCAGAGTTGGGTTCATTTAGTTCATAGAAAAAAATACCATTAGCTTGATTATTACTTTGTTAAAGATTGAGGTTGCACCCTATGACTATAATATAAAGTTGAATTTGACTTACATATCATACTTGTAAACAATCTCGAATAGACACAAATTTGAAATCTCAGTTTGCATTAAATAAATATTGGTCAAGTTTATTATTAGGTGGTCATTCAAATATATTTTAATTATAAAGTCAAAAGAGTAAATACATGTTTGCAAATAAATATAAAAGGTGTAATATATAAATGAAAGGATTATCTTTACATAAAATGGGAATTTCCCCCACATTATTTATCATTTTTCAGGAATTATTCCCTACTGCTCCAAATCACATTTCATTTTTCCATGTCAGTATTCCCCTTTTTTTTAATGTAATTGATTAAGATAAACCTTTAAAGAGGGTCTATTATAAGATTGGTTTATGAAAGAAAACCTATATATGGCATTGGTACTATTTCTGGTCAAAGGATGATGTATGGGCAGTTTTTTATTTGATTTGGATGTTATTATTATACAGATTGGAAGTGTAGTTTTGACAAAAGAAATAATCTGGGCATACATGATTGTTTTTAGAAATTTCTTATGAATGTTTTGAAAGGAACTTTACACAAATTATTATATTTACAATGGAGAATGATACAGTTGATTATTTATAGATGATGAACATGATGTTTTCATGCATTCCCATCATTTCATATCATTTTTCGCTAAATAAAACTTCCTTGTCATTATTTCCATATCATTTATTAAATCATTTTGCATTCATTTCCCTCGTTCAAAGAAATAATAGACTGTTCATATGAAGAAATGTTTTTTCAAAGTAATGTAGAGATCATATTTTTGAAAGAAAAATATTGAAAAGGATGGCTGTCAAAATATGGTTCTACTTCCCTATTTTCCTTCATTCCCACTCATTGTTCCCTTGCATGCTTGCATTACTTTGTCTTTTTCAGAGCTATAACTAAGTTATTTCAAGAAAATTGTATTAGATGTTTGATATACAATGCATTTTATTTTTACTAATTGGAATGATGATGCATATAGATGAAATTTTTCGGTGGGACAAGTAACTACGGTGGAAACAAAGGTAACATGAAAAGGAGAAGAAGAGTGCCCAATGTGTTTGGGCAAGAGGGAATAAAAAATAAGACAAGATTCTCAATACATTTTGATGTTGACTCAGAAGAGTTCAATCAAATGGTGCAAACTAGCTACCTAAATCTTGTTGGACATTCCACATTTCCACCACCTCAGGCTCCTCCTAATCCTCCCCTACAACCACATCCAAGTATTGTTGAATTCCCTAAACCTCCTATGTAGCTAAAAAATGATGGTTAGGAAAATTTTCCTGCATATCCTCCTTCTGACATAATTCGTTGTTCTGATAATCCTTTTCCACCACTTCCTCCTTTGCATTCAATGCCTCATGTTGCATCTAGTTTTTCTATGGCCTAGTCAGTTCAAGTCCCTAGAAACTACAAAGTGTTTCCCATTGAACCCCAAATGGAAAAATGACAACAACATGTCAATTCACCAAGATCTGAGCCATTTGAATCCCCATCCATACATTCAAAACAACCTTCATCCCAAACATAAAGTAATGAGAGAAAAATTACTTTCAATGATATGCACCCTGAAATAGAGAAATTGTAAGAAAATAAGTCTGTTGATAAAGACTTACTTAAGCACAAGGTTGCTCTCTCAGAAGGAAGTAAGAAAAGAGAGGCAACATCAAACAAAAAGTATTATTTATGATTTATTTAAATTTGTATGAAGACATTTCCTCTTTGATACTTGATGCATATTTTGGACAACAAACATGCGATGTTATTTTTGAAAACTTTTAATATCATTGCATTTTGATATTTTTGGGAGGTACATGTGTTTGTTGATGTGGCATGTCTATTTTGGTTACTTTATTGTATATTTTATGATGTTGATATATACATGATATTTAAATAATATTTTGGAGTTACAAAAGGAAATTTTGGAAATAAAGGAACAAAGACTTGGGGGGGCACCTATTATTTATTATTTATTTACCCTTATTATAATAAAAGTTGTCCTTTCCTAACTAAATTTATTTAACTTTAAAACAAAAAGGTAGTTGAACTACTCAAACTACTTTTTGAATACATAAAAGGAAGAGAGAAATACAAATGAAGTACATGAGAAAATAGAGAAGTGAAACTTCTGATAAGGTTTTCTCTTGCCTCAAGTGAAAATATTTGTTCATTCATTCAATTATGAGTTTCTTTAGAGCTAAGTTATCTTGTTGATAGAAGGGTTATTCTTAAGGTGACAAAGAAAGGACTAGGAAGAATCAATTATTGACATGATTCAAGGTTATTCATTCTTCTTAAAAGTATGTTTAGTTTTTGTTGGAAGTTTTGAATTTATTTTTGTGTTGATTAATGCTAGTTTTGCAGAGTCAAGACAATGATTCACTTGTAGCTTGGATTAATCCAGTTCAATTTTTAGTTTTAGTCTTCTTCTTTTTGGATACCAATTGTCTATGTATGATTCAAATAACATCTTATACTTCTAAGTGTAATTTTGATCCAAACCCTCGCAGGGTTTTGAAAAGATAAACTTAGTTGTGACTTAGATTGAAATTAATAAAGTTGTCTTATGATTTCTTCTCATGTATGATATTTGTTGTATGTTGATTTTAAAATTTATGCTATCTTTCATTTACTTATACAAATATTTTATAAATTCATCTGCAATTATATTTTCTAATTTTAATTTATTTTCACAAAAAAATATACAAAGGTTTAAAATTTTTATAATAGCATCACATTAGAGAATCTATTTCTTGAGGTATGATTGCGATTTTTGACAAGATATAAACCTAGGGTGATAATCCCACCTATCTTATTTAGCCTAGTGAGATTCAAAAATGTTCGAGTGAGGATTTTGTTCTTCCTCCCGTCAACATCTTGGTCATGTTTGATGATATTCACTACATAAAGGACCGAAAGTGTTGGGAATTTGTCAAATGCCACAAAGTTAACAAAGTGGATATGCAAGTTGCATGCTTAGCCTTTCCATGTTGTCTACACTGATTTCTAGCCAACTCCACTTCAACATTATGTTTTCTGGTTAGGGGTTCCAGGTTGTATCTCATGCTTAATGAGAAAGAGGGGTTCAAAGCAGAAAATTTATCAAAGGCACCACATTATTACCATATATGTCCATATTTTTACCATATGGAAAAGTTATGTGAGGCATTTGTGTTTGGCATAATCACATGGTATGTTACTTCAATTTGTAACCTACTAATACATCAAGGTAATCCTACATGGCAACAATTGAGTCTACTTGTTGTGTAAGGAATTATTCCATGAATTTTATTTGTTGGATTGTTATATTTACATGGTGAGTTGCGGACATCATGTGGGATTAATGTTGATGAACCCTAATATTTTCCTAGAACACTAGTGAGAACCATGGTTGGTTATCTAGTTGTCTTGGTAGATGGAAGTATGTCCATAGAGTTGTTAGGTGAGTTGTTTGGCCCAAAGTTACAACTGGTTTCCACTTGGTACATATAGAAATTGTGCATGGTGAGAAGAATGTGCAATAGTCCTAGCTTAAATTAGGCATATGTTGTCTTGGAAGATGCAGGCACATGATCGGTGTTATCCGACACCCTAATTTCAAAGTGAAGGTCAAAGGTTTCCAAGTTTATGCTAAGAGGTCAATTAAACGTCATCAAGAACAGGGTCATGGTCCATTGAAAGTGTCTTTTATAATGTGATTGGCTACATGGAAAATAGTTGGTTGTCATAAGTCGTAGAGCAAGGGACATTGTGTAGTGTCGCTTTATGTGTTTTGACCAAGTTGTAAATGAGAGGAGTGTAAGAGAGAGTATCTTAAACATGGAATAGCTCTCAGTTGTGTTAAGTTTTTACTGTTGTTATTAGGTTATTTCCAAATTACATGAGAATTTAATGCATTTCCAAAACAACAGTATAAATAGGATCACTGAAAGAAACACAATCACAAGGTACACAACATTTTATCCTGGGAAACCTTCATGGGGGAGAAAACCCCCAAAAAACTTCCTCAATAATATATTTCCAATACAATGCCAAGACTAAGACCAAAACACCAAAGATAGACCAAGACTGAGCATGTGTCTCTCTTCTCCTTCCTCCTGCAACTGCACCTGCCTTCAAGATATGCGCACTAGATGAGTGAGTGAGTGTGTGTAAATGAGACACCGACCTCACATATAAATACACGTGTGAGATGGTGCTAGAGTTGCGTCTCTTCATTTGGTTGAGCCGAATTCTCCTAGAAGTGGCTAAAACCACTTTATAATTACTAGGGGTTGACTTTAAAAGTACCACTATATAAATACAGTTGGACCAATCCACAAAAGGGGATTTGATCTTATACAAGGCCCAACTTGATCAATCCACAAAAGGGGATTTGATATATAAAATAATAACTCAAATATAATTAGAATATCTTCAAAGTTACAATATTTCAACACTCCCCCTTAACGAGAAGGGTATTCTACTGACATGAATCAATAAAACATCATCAAGAGAAGGAGAGGGAAACATCATCATCAACATCTAAACATTGACTGACACATCTATAAATCATCAAAATTTTTACTCATCATCAATATCATCATCGTTTACAACATTGATGCAGCCCCCCTACTCCCCTGTAGGGCTACACAAACTATTGTTCAAAGGATCTTTGATTATCGAGTAGAATGACTCTCTAAAACCTCAATGGTCTTGTTTTGTGACTACACACATGCCCTTTCAGCTTGCTGGTGCAGGTTTAATGGCACCCCTGACCTTCCCTTTCGCTTTCCTGCGAAATCTCAGAGTTCTGGGCGTTAGCTCCTTTTCGAATAATCCCTTTCGTGATATGACCTTGGGCGATGACCACATAATTGTGGGCGCGAACACAAGTGGTTTGAAGTCAAAATAATTTTGGGCCCACAATGCTCCTCCAGCCTCCACGTGTCCTCTTGACGAAACCACGGTTTGGATTGCAGCCCACCCTCAATATTTTAAACTCCATGCAACTCTTGTCTCTGCAATGCTACGGGATCACCGATCTTGCGATCTTGACGATACTACCTGAACTGATGGTTCAAATCCGTGTCTTCCAAATCCATGGGCCTGATCTGTTGCTTTGAGATCAACGGATATGATCTCTTCGCAATTCTGGACTTCGGGGTTTTGAAATCTCAAACCCAGCTCTCTTCTGTACTCCAATCCTTCGAAGCTGACGATCTACGGACACCTGTCCCATGAAATCAACGGTGTTAATCACTTCAAAACTACAAACTCTAGAGTTCTCAAGCTTATACCCTTTCGTTCTTTGGATTTTATCTGAAGACTCTAATCCACTGACACGTGTCCTCTTCGGATCAACGACTACGATCCTTTCACGTATCCGGACTTCGGAATTTTCAACTCTCAACTTTTCTCTCCTCGCAAAGTATAAGGATTTCTACCGCATGTCCTCTTGATCTAACAATCAAGGATTTCTTCGGGACTTTACCCATAGTGCATGGATCTATGCCACGTCTCTCCTAGATCCAACGGTTCTGAATCACTTCAGGTCTTCGGGGTTCGGTAGTCTCAGTTCTCAACTGAAACTCCTTAATAACTTTACTCAGAGATTGCGATCTGTTGAAAAGTGTCAATTTATATATCGACGACTCTTGGCTCTTCGGCTCTTCGAGGTTCGGGTGTTTCAACACTTCGACCTTCACCTTCCTTTGGATCTTCCAACCTGTCGACACGTGTCCTCTTGGATCCAACAGACCAGATTCACTCTGGTCCTTCATCTCTCCACACTTCAGAAATATCAAGTTTCAAACTTGCCTCCTCCCGGATTGACAGTATCTGACGACTCAAATCCACTCTGGAAATCCAATGCTTGAATTTTACCCCAAAAAATCTGACGGCTCAGATCTGTTCCTGCAATCGGACAACTGAGATTCTACTTCGGGTTCCGAGCTCTTTGGGCTTCAGGAATCTCAGTTCTCAACCCTAGTGAAGTTTCTCTCTCCTCGGTGTGTGAAGTGATAAGGCTCATGCACCTTACCCTGATCAGACGGTTGTTGATCCGTTACGCTGTGATCCAACGACTAGTGTCGCTCCTCTCTCTAGAGCTTCTGATCTCTCTGTGACTTAGAAGATTTTATAAGTGTTCAAATATTTCGAACCTTTTCTCCTCCTGAGAGTCTGACTCTTGGATCTCGTCAACACTGGTGAAAGTGCTATCCCTTATGAGATTCATCCTTAAGCGGATTTTGATTTCTCATGCACACCTTGCATTATCGGGATTTTGATAACTCAGTTCAAAGGATTTCTTGAAAATAAATTCTTATCGCCCACTTGATGTTTCTTTGTTTCAGGTTCTTCGACGCTTGGTTGTTGTTTGAAGTTGTGCACACCTTGCACCTGGTCTAAGTTCCCTTTGTTCTCTCTAAACTTCTCTGAGTCACTCCGAGACTCAATCGACACACTCTTTGCATTCGAGATGCACACCTTGCATACAAGTGTCAGAAGAGAAACAATTGAAACTCATCCAGTTTCGTCATGAACTCATACAATCAACCTCTCGAACAATCATACATGAACGAAAATGAAAATAATCATACACACATAATATCTCATTCATTCAATCACACGTTAAATGAACACAGTCCAAGGATTTGGGACAATTTTGTCTCTTCTATTCATTCATGAAAACAAAATTACATAGTATTTCTTCTACTCTACTATGTTCTACTGATTTCTCTGATCTTTATATCCTTCTCTCTATTATGTCTATCTTATTACAATGCAACAATGAAAACTATCTAAGGACTAGCTCCACGAGCTCTCGTTGTCCTGTCTGCAACCTATCCTATCAAACTCTTAGCGGTTACCTACTCTGTCCTATTACAATAACTAACAATTATTGCTAGATAAGAGTCAACACTCCATATCTGCAATCCCTTATAGTCCTTCACGACTTTACAAACAAGTTTCATTTTTAAAATGCCGTTTACAAAATATCTCAACAACCCGATTTAATTCTGAGTTAATTTTTGATTTGAAACTCTGTCATGTTGAGATGTCATTCCTTTTCCTCCACGGTTGCGTTTTGACTTTGAAGGTGATGTCCTTCATCAAACATGGAGCTGGATTAACATTCTCATCATCACCAACATGAAGCTAAAACATCAACATCAATAACACGAAGTTGGAACAACAACATCAACAACATGAAGTTGGAATAACATCATCAACATGTGGCAAAAAAATGAGACAGGTGCATCAACAACAACATTTGTGTTAATCTGACAGACCGTCCTTATTGAACCTTCGAGATCTACCTAGGAATCATAAGATTCCAGAGGATATAAAATCCTAACAAGATACCAAGTGGTACTCTGATAGACCGTCCTTACCGGACCTTCGAGATCTACCCAGGAATCATAAGATTCCCTAGGATATAAAATCCTAACTGAGCTATCACTACTGACCAAAGCTAGCATATACTATGATCAATCCCCTAGGATATAAAATACTAACAGAACTACTTATTGTTCATCAGGATACCATAATATCATCATCATCACTCCCCCTTTTGAGGGAGGTCCTTTCAGACTACACCAAGCTTGTCTCGGAAGTACTCAAACTTCACATGAGATAGAGGCTTAGTCAACACATATGCAACCTGCTCATTTGTGCCAACATATTGGATCTTTACAGCTCCCCTCTGCACCATATCATGAATGTATTGGTACCAGATCTCTATGTGCTTCGACTTATCATGGAACACTAGGTTCTTCATTATCTTTATACAAATCTGGTTATCACATAGAATCACGGTGGATTCCATCTCCAACTGGTGGAACATGTTGCAATGTACTGCACATTTGTCATGCTGAGAGCAATACTGGATTGCTTCCTGCTTTTCCATGAATTCATGGATGACCCCAAACCGAAAAAACATCATGAAGTGCTCTTTCTGTATGAAGCACTTCCAGCCCAATCTGAATCAACATAACCATACAATCTGAAGTCATGATCTCCAGTATAACAGAGACCACAATCCAACATACCCTTAAGGTATCTCATCACATGCTTTGCAACTACAAGGTGAACACGTCTAGGCTCCAACAGATACTAACTCAAGGTGTTCACAAGAAAACATATATCTGGCCTGGTATTCGTCAGATACATCAATGATCCAACAATATGTCTATATAGAGTAGCATCAACCAACTCTGACAAAGTATCAACCAGGAGCTTCAAATTCGTTTCCATGGGTGTGTTCATGGCTTTACATTCCAACATGTCAAATCTCTTCAGTATTTCAACTGCATACTTCCCTTGGTTAAGGACGATCTTCTCTGGGCTCTACCAAACTTCAATACCTAAGAAATAATGCATCTGGCCTAGGTCTTTCATCTCAAACTCTGCAGTGAGCTTCTTCTTGCAATTTGTGATGACATTTTCTTCTCCTATCAAGAATAAATCATCCACATATAGTAGCAATATAACTGGATCATCATTCATAACCTTGAAGTATAGGTTAGGATCAACTTTACTCTTGGTAAATCCCAATATTGTAAGGAAACTATCAATTCTGCCATACCAAGCTCTAGGAGCTTGCTTCAACCTGTACAGATATTTATTCAACCTGCAGACACGAGTCTTTCTATATTCAACTTCAAACCCTTGTGATTGTTCTATATACACTTCTTCTTCAATAACACCATTAAATAAAGTTGTTTTTGCATCCATTTGGTGCAACTTCCACTTCATTTTGGCTGCAAGAGCTATGATGCTTCTGATAGAAGTGTATCTGGCTAAAGGAGCAAATGTTTCTTCATAGTCAATACCTTACTTTTGAGAAAATCCACGAGCCACAAATATTACCTTATGTTTTTCAATATGTCTGTCTACTGCATGTTTTATTTTGTATATCCACTTGAAAGATACCACATCTTTGTTCTTTGGTCTGGGAACTACTTCCCATACATCATTCTTCATAATGGACTGGTATTCTTTTGTCACGACGTCCATCCATTCTTTCTTCTGAACAACTTCCTCAAAGCAAGTGGGTTCCTGTTCTACGATTTCACACATCAAGGCCATGTAGCTAGAGAATGGTGTTGATGACGTTTTTTGGTCCACAATACTTAACCGGAAAAACATTGTCAGGATCCCCTCAAATAACACTTCTTACGCGAAGTTTCACACACTCTCAGTAAATTGACACAAGATTCTTGAGAAGAAAAATATTATGACTCATAACTTATTCTTAAATATACCTCTATTGAAATATTTTCATACCTCTCTTTTATAACATTTTTTATAACATTTAATGAAATTATTACCATAATTTAGATTATATTTTCAGACACTTTTTCATGACATCAAAGAATAAATACTTTATTGTATGAGCAATGTTGTTCCACCTTATTAAAACCATGTGTTTACCTTTACTTTATTAACCATCCCATTCCATATCTTATTTTTCACTTTTCAAAAAGAAAATCTCTTACCATGCTCTTTTGTTGTGACTTTGACCTTATTTCATGCCCAGGGTAAATATATTATTATATACTTCTCATTAAATATATGTTAAAACCACACTTGGCCCAATTTCCAAGATTTTTCTTATGTCTCTCTTAAAATATTAAGTGAATTCAAGATCATACCACACTTTTCAAATTATCATTTTTTCATTATCCCTATACCATTTCACACTATGGGTGGTATTATTCAATGCCATGGCAAAGCATAAAGTTTTCAAATTATCATTTTTTCATTATCCCTATACCATTTCACACTATGCTGGTATTATTCAATGCCATGGCAAAGCATAAAGTTCGTTTATATGTGATGACAAGGCATGAGCTGAAGGTTTAAAGGATTTCAATTTTATTCAAAGATCAAAAGATCAGGCCATATATCCACATCTCCGTAAACATGGTAACGCCCATAGATTGGGTGACGGAATCGATGTAAAAAGCAGTTACTTCATCCACCGACATCGACCCTTTCTATTCTAATATTTGTTTACACATACACAAATAATAAGTTCTGTGTTCTCGCGAGATCGTGGAAGTGGTACAGTGACTTCTTACAGTATTCCAACAGAAGGGTAAAGTAAATCATAAGATCTCCCACAATTCAAATTAACGCTGCATGAATGGTCGAAGAAAACTTTGGAAAATTCCTGGATCTTCAAGAGGTCCAGGAATTGACGGAAGAAATAGGACAAGCTGGTATTTCATTGCATTATATCAAAGGACGCTATATTGTCGACAGAGTTCTTTTTGGGAATGGACGGATTCGACAAGTGACTGGAATATACCCAAAGTTTCCTTCTAAGGTGGATTCGTTTTTCAAAAGTAAGGCATCAATCTATTGGAAGCAAACGTGATATAAAAAAAAACTAAAAAACTAGTGGACATTATACAACATGTGAAAGTTGGATATGAGCTTCCTGACATTCGTACTACAAACCAGTGCCTTGAAGCTCTTAAATCTGCTGGATTTAAGGTGCTCTTTGAAGAGAACCTTACAGTCTCATCAACAGTTCTGTGGTATCCACCACTAGATACAAGTCATTTTTCTCTGAGTAGTTTTCGCCTCACAGCCCTTGGTCGCTTGTTGAAGAGGTTAGAAAATTGGTTAGAAAATTGGAATTCCTGAGGTTAGCACCAGAAGGCAGTGAAAGGGTATCCTCATTTTTTGAGAAAGCTGCAGAAGGGCTCGTTGAAGAGGGGAGGAAAGAGATTTTTACACCTATATTTACCTTTTGTAGCTTCTGTAAGGTATCACTTCTTATTGCATGGAGGACATCACGTGTTCTTTATACAACTAGTGCTTGTGCTCGGGCTGATCTTTGATGCAGGAGCATTGTTGGCAAGCGCGCAGAGGCAGGACCACTCAACATGTGAGAGTTCTCCCAGAAATTCAACGTTGATAGTTGCAGCTGATTTTGAAATCCGCCTTAACTCAGCGTTGGAATTTACCTTTGGGGGCACGCTTAAACTAGTGTCAAATTTTACCCTTTGAGGCACGTTTTGAAAATCGCAAGCAGAGCAGGGGTTTCCACTACGGCTCTGAAGTGTGACTGGACTAAGATAACATAGGATGAATTTTAGAGTAGGCAAGTTAGCAAAAGCCCCAAGCTTCAAAAAGCCATTGTAATCAGAATATGTTAGGGAGTAGCCGTTTCGGCACTGGTGAATAGAACAGAAGGAAAATTGATCCAAATGTGTGTGTGTGAATGTTATTTGCGATTTTTCCTGTTATTTCTGTTTTCATGAACAAGTGAATGAATCTTCACAGAGGAGAACAGAATTGTGACTGTTAGTTTTCAGTTTCAATTGTTTCTCTTCATTTGAAGCTCTGCAAGGTGTGCATCGAGCCAGAGATGAACACAAGGAACTCGGGAGGAATTTCTCTACGAGAAATACCGTGGATCTGAGTTATCGAAATCCCTCAGACGCAAGGAGTGTG
>ML825777.1:145669-169299 GCA_009831015.1 Picea engelmannii | reverse complement strand
GAGTGGCGAGGCCGTGTTCATTTACAGAAGCTGGACTTTCTTGGAGTCCCCTTTTGCTGCAACCATTGTCGGGAAACCGGCCACCTCCGAAGCTCTTGTCCTGGTAAGACTCCTTTTGATCCCACTTGTTCTGATGAGATTGACCTACACCTTAATCCTTCGGTCTACATGGAGGCTGACCCTTCACTTGCATACCTTGATCCGCCTCCTCAACAGAGCACTTCTCTCCCGAATGGACATGACGTCTCTCCATGGTCCAAGCTGCTTTCGTTATGCCCCTATCTGTACAACACACTTTCGACTGCTGAAAAGGACTATACTAGTAGTTTCCATTGGCTCGCATCTACCCAAAGTGAGAGTTTCCCTTCCCCGACAGCTGAGAGGTTATCCATACCTATCTCCACTGACTGGACCCATCCTCCTTCTGTTATTCCTGACCCTTTGCTCCCCACTCCCTCCCACCTCTCCTCTCCCCTGAATGAGCAACTTCTTCCTCTCTCCCCCCTGGAACCGGACACACTCAACCCGTTACCCCCTGATTACAGTCAGACTGATGAAGGCGGCTCTACACTACTGGCAGCGCTCAATTCCTCTTTCACTTCGGTTGACCTACCGGATAACCTCACTCAACTGCCAATCTATAGGGGAAAAGAAATCATTACTCCTGCTGCTGGGGCGAGTTCATCCACAGTTCGACCTACCGATACTAAGGAGAAGACCATGGCTTGGTCGAGAGGTATAGTTTCGGAGCTCTCTCCACTACAGACGAGAAGCACAAGGAAGAAAAAGGAGTTATTGAGTTCCCAGATTGACTCTTCTGCAGTCCCCACACTGACCGGAAAGGCACTTAGATCAACGAAAGCCTTGGCTCGCTCCAAGTAATGATCGTGCTTTCACTTAATATTCAGGGGATCGGAGGCCCCCTCAAATCTGCTTCCTTCCGAAGACTACTGGAGACTTCGAAGCCTGATCTTATCTTCCTACAAGAGACCCTTACTATGGATCAAACTGCCAGAGATTTTCTACACAAATTTCATTCTTCATGGGTATCAACGGCTGTTAGTTCTATTGGAAACTCAGGGGGTTTACTGGTCGCTTGGGACCCTGACCTGCTCGAGTTGAGACCATTCCTGTCGAGGGGTGGCATACTGTTATTAGGCCGCTCGCTAGCCACCAACCAGGAGCTGGCTTTTCTCAACGTTTACGGACCCTGCACGGACAAATTTCCATTCTGGACACAACTTGATAAGAGTGGACTTCTCACCTTCCCAAATCTCATAATTGGGGGTGATCTTAACATTATCCTCTCGGCTGATGAACACTGGGGGAGTCCTTTCTTACCAGGGTCTGCAGAAGCTACTTTTAAAGAGATTTTTGCCTCACACAATCTAATTGATGTCCAGCCGAACCGACTGGTCCCTACCTGGCGCAATGGGCGGGCTGGCCTTGAAGCTATAGCCAGACGCCTGGACCGATTTTTGGTGGCTGAAGGTCTCCTTACTTCTACTGTTGCACCATCATCGTGGGTGGAATACCCTTTTTTTTCAGACCACGCTCCCATCCTGCTCCAATTGCTGCCATCTGCTAACCGACCGGCCCCGTTTAAATTCAACCATCTTTGGCTTTCCTCTGACTCTTACTCAACTATTGTACACTCCATCTGGACTGATCCCCGATTTCTATCTGAAAACTGCCCTCAAAATCGCCTTGTATGGAAGCTTAAGGTACTAAAATCTAAGTCTATTATGTGGCACAAGGATTCCAAAATTGAGGAAAACCCCTGCATACAGTCGCTGGAGACACACATTTCTTCTCTCATTTACAAATCTACCACTTCGATCTTGACGGTGGAGGAGACGGACAGTCTTCGCTTGCTCGAATCTCAAAGGGCGGCCATCCTTCGGGATGATGAATTCTGTTGGAGGCTACACAGCCGAGCTACATGGCTCAAGTGCAGTGATGCTAACAACAACTTTTTCCATAAAGTTGCGAGTTATAATAGGAACAAAAAGACCATCTGGTCTATTACAAGCGTGGATGATGGTATCATTCGAGGACAAAAAGATATTCTGGTGGAGGCGGCCTCCCATTTTTCTCGACTGTTTAAGGCATCTTATACACAAAATCTACCAGCGAAGGCATCCACGGCCAGCTTGTACACTCGCATGGTCACTGCCGAGGAGGCCACATAGCTCTATAAGCCTGTCTCACTTGTAGAACTAAAAGACATCCTGTTACACTTTAAAAAAGAGCGTAGTCCTGGTCCGGACGGATGGACCACTGAATTCTTCATATACTACTTTGATTTAGTTGGAGAGGACCTTCTCCAGATGGTTGAGGATTCCCGCCTCAAGGGACAGATTGCTGGTGGCATAAATTCTACTTTTTTGGTCTTGATACCAAAAGAGAACAATCCGAGCTCCTTCAATGATTATAGACCGATTGCCCTGTGTAACCTTATCTACAAGGTTATTGCCAAAGTTATCTCAAACCGGATTAAACCTTATTTAGGGAAAAGTCTTTCGGAGTGCCAACTTGGATTCTTGAAGGGTAGAAGGATACAGGACGCCATTGGTGCTGCACACGAGTGTTTACACAGCATAAAACAGAAAAACCAAAAAGCACTGGTCCTTAAGCTCGATCTCAAGAAAGCTTTCGACTGTATCGATTGGGAGTTCTTGAGACTTATTCTTCATGCAGCCGGCTTCGGGGACAAACTCACCAATTGGATTCTGGCATGTGTTTCCAGCGCCAATTCTGCTGTTTTGATCAATGGTGAGGCTTCTAGCTTTTTCAAAAGCGAGAGGGGGCTCCGACAGGGATGCCCTCTCTCTCCCTACCTCTTCATCCTGATTATGGAGGGCCTTAGCCTTCTCCTCTCCAAAAGTTTTGATGCACACCTTATTTCCGGCATTAAGGTTGCCAAGCTTATCAAGATCTTCCTTCTCATGTTTGTAGATGATGTTCTCATCTTGACTAAAGCAGATCCTACGGAATGCACTGTCATACAGGATATCCTTCTTCACTTCTGCTCCATTTCTGGATTGTCTATAAATTACACAAAGTCCTCTGCACATTACTGGGGACTCTCGGCTCCTGAACTCACCCTTTTCAAGATCCTTTTGCCTTTTAATTTCATCGACTTGAAGGAGGGTTTCAAGTATCTTGGTTACCAGCTGCAGATGGGAGCCACCCTCCCCGGTGATTGGCACTGGCTTGTTGCCTCCTTTGAGCGGAAAATAGACTTTTGGTGCAACAAGTGGCTGTCCCTTGGTGGCAGATTTATCTTGATTAAAGCGGTGCTGGAAAGTCTTGCTGTGTTCTGGATGACCCTGGAGTAGATCCCAAGCAAGATTACCACCATTCTTCGAAGACTCACTTTCAACTTTTTGTGGAATGGACAGGCTGGTACACACCGATTTCACCTCTGCAGTTGGGAAACTCTTTGCAAACCACGAAGAGCAGGGGGTTGGGGACTAAAAAATCTCACCACTTTCAACACTGCTCTATTGGCCAGCTCCTTCTGGAGAGCAGTTACACAGGAGAGTATCTGGCATAGAATCATAGCTGACAAATACCTGGGCTCACAGCCACTCACCAACTGGATTAGAAAACCAACTTTACAGCTCAAGAGGGCTTCACCCTTTTGGAAAGCTCTGGTCGCCTCCTCCCCTGTCATTCTTCACTGGTTACGTTGGAAGCCAGGTTCGGGAAAGGAGATCATTATTGGCAAGGATATGATCCTTGGGCTGGAAGAGAGCTCTCTCCTTTCTCCTCCTTTGTGCTCACACCTCCGGACACTTAACATACAAACTCTTACACAGGCCAGGCTGACTGGTGCACATGCTTTGCCAGACCACTGGATGGACTGCCATGATCTGGCTCTTGGTGGACTGTGAGAGGCAGAGTGGATTCGCTTTACAGTTGCGGTCAGAAGTGCAGGCATCTCCCTCACGGATGAACCAGACACGCTGCTGTGGGCTGGAGGGGATGCCACAGGCACCCTTTCGGTAAAAAATTTGTATGCGGCAATTCTAAATCAGAGTTTCCTTGGCAGCGCCAAACCTCCTTGGTTTTTCCAGCTCTGGCATTGGAACATTCCGCTCAAACTCAAGCTTTTCCTCTGGCTTGCGGGGAAAGGTAAGACACTTACTTGGGAAATGCTCCGCCGGCGTGGATGGGAGGGGCCGGGCATATGCCTCCTCTGTCGCCATTCATCTGAAGATGTACAACATCTATTGATTCATTGTGAATTTGTGAAGGGGGTCTGGGCCCGCCTCCTCTCACATTACTCTCTCCCTTTCACCTGGTGCAGGGATACCATCTCTGACTGTATTCAATTCTGGATTTCTCAAAAAGCCCCTCCTGTTTGCTTGGCCGCCCACATCTCCTGGCAGTTATGGCTTGAGCGAAACAGAGTGACTTTTGAAGACCAGACTCCAAACTTGCTGAAAGTTGTGCACTGCGTTCTCTCTACTTTTCACTGGAAACAAGCTTCGCACATTCCACACTTTCACAAAGTTGTTGATTTTAATCTGCCAGAGGGGTATACACTCGCTTGTTTTGATGGTGCAGCGCAGAACGGTTGCTGTGGAGCGGGTGGTTTTTTCAAAACGCATAATTCAAGGGTGACTAAGTGGTTTTTTAACTGTGGATTGGGCTCGAACAAAAAGGCTGAGCTTTTGGGGCTTTGGACCACCCTCTATCTAGCATCCTCGTGGTCTATCAAACATCTTCTCGTTCTGGGAGACTCGCGAGTTGTTATTGATTGGATCAATCTAAAATCAAAACTCTGCTCCGTTCACATTGAATGCTGGAAACTAAAAACGTTTGAGTTGTCCAAAACTTTTGCTGACATCAAGTTCCATCATTTTCCCAGGGCTCACAACGGTGTTGCTGATGCTCTATCTAAGAGAGCACTGAAGGACGTGACGGGACGACTCTCCATTTATCATTGCGATAATGGCTTAGAAAGCCCATTGACTCAGCTTAGCATTTTCTGATAGGGGCTTGCAAGGCTAAATTGCATGGACAGTCAATTGAATTTGTTCTCTGATCGGGGCTTGTAAGGCTATATTGCATGGACAGTCTTTTGAATTTGCCTACTGTATGTTACTGTTGTCATTGCTCTCACTTAGTGACTGCTGTGCGTCCTTTCTGTACTGATGGAACGATGTCCATAGTTCACTGTTTTGCTGGTGACCCCCATGTAAATGGATTTATGCACTATATAAATTTGAGTTCATTTTTTTCTGGAAAAAAAAAGGCATGAGATGAAGGTTAAAAGGATTTCAATTTTATTCAAAGATCAAAAGATCGGGCCATACATCCACATCTCCGTAAACATGGTAACACCCATAGATTGGGTGACGGAATCGATGTAAAAAGCAGTTACTTCATCCACCGACATCGACCCTTTCTATTCTAATATTTGTTTACACATACACAAATAATAAGTTCCGTGTTCTCGCGAGATCGTGGAAGTGGTACAGTGACTTCTTACAGTATTCCAACAGAAAGATAAAGTAAATCATAAGATCTCCCACAATTCAAATTAACGCTGCATGAATGGTCGAAGAAAACTTTGGAAAATTCCTGGATCTTCAAGAGGTCCAGGAATTGACGGAAGAAATAGGACAAGCTGGTATTTCATTGCATTATAGCAAAGGACGCTATATTGTCGACAGAGTTCTTTTTGGGAATGGACGGATTCGACAAGTGACTGGAATATACCCAAAGTTTCCTTCTAAGGTGGATTCGTTTTTCAAAAGTAAGGCAGCAATCTATTGGAAGCAAACGTGATATAAAAAAAAACTAAAAAACTAGTGGACATTATACAACATGCGTGAAAGTTGGATATGAGCTTCCTGACATTCGTACTACAAACCAGTGCCTTGAAGCTCTTAAATCTGCTGGATTTAAGGTGCTCTTTGAAGAGAACCTTACAGTCTCATCAACAGTTCTGTGGTATGCACCACTAGATACAAGTCATTTCTCTCTGAGTAGTTTTCGCCTCACAGCCCTTGGTCGCTTGTTGACAAGAAATATGGTTAGAAAATTGGAATTCCTGAGGTTAGCACCAGAAGGCAGTGAAAGGGTATCCTCATTTTTGGAGAAAGCTGCAGAAGGGCTCGTTGAAGGGGGGAGGAAAGAGATTTTTACACCTATATTTACCTTTTGTAGCTTCTATAAGGTATCACTTCTTATTGCATGGAGGACATCAAGTGTTCTTTATACAACTAGTGCTTGTGCTTGGGCTGATCTTTGATGCAGGAGCATTGTTGGCAAGCACGCAGAGGCAGGACCACTCAACATGTGAGAGTTCTCCCAGAAATTCAACGTTGATAGTTGCAGCTGATTTTGAAATCCGCCTTAACTCAGCGTTGGAATTTACCTTTGGGGGCACGCTTAAACTAGTGTCAAATTTTACCCTTTGAGGCACGTTTTGAAAATCGCAAGCAGAGCAGGGGTTTCCACTACGGCTCTGAAGTGTGACTGGACTAAGATAACATAGGATGAATTTTAGAGTAGGCAAGTTAGCAAAAGCCCCAAGCTTCAAAAAGCCATTGTAATCAGAATATGTTAGGGAGTAGCCGTTTCGGCACTGGTGAATAGAACAGAAGGAAAATTGATCCAAATGTGTGTGTGTGAATGTTATTTGCGATTTTTCCTGTTATTTCTGTTTTCATGAACAAGTGAATGAATCTTCACAGAGGAGAACAGAATTGTGACTGTTAGTTTTCAGTTTCAATTGTTTCTCTTCATTTGAAGCTCTGCAAGGTGTGCATCGAGCCAGAGATGAACACAAGGAACTCGGGAGGAATTTCTCTACGAGAAATACCGTGGATCTGAGTTATCGAAATCCCTCAGACGCAAGGAGTGTGYGGRAAATCGAAGTCTGAACCAGACAAAGCTYAGGAGGAACAACACGTCGGAAAGTGTTATCGAGATCCAGGAACCCATTCCYCGGAAGAAGCGAAGGCCGAGCCTTCGAAGACTTAGAAGGTCTCCTGAGTCTGAAGCGAGTGAAAGCTCAGGAGGATGGACGCGAGACCCCACAAGTCGTTGGATCAAGTGGAGTTGYGAGGAGCTTAGTGACGGGGAAGAGATTTGACCGTAGATCTGGAGGGYGTTGTGAGTCGTTGATCAAGCGTCTCAAGCTTTCRGCATTTCGACAACTAGGAGTACAAGGGTCAAYAGTGTGGGACTCTCGACYARTGGAACCYCGAAAAGATCRAAGCTATTAKATCTTCGAAGTCCGAGAGCCGTYGATCTGTAGTGAGGGGAKATTTCGTGWTTTCTGYGACCGTGAAGAGGAGTGGACAGCTCCGTAAGACGCAAAGTCRCAAAATGCRAAACGSCGAAATAAGCGTAGCCGTCGATCCAAGAGAGATCTAAGYYGTAGATATCACRTCATCGRGATTTCRRCATTCGTGACTTGGAGGGGTCATGCGCCTTGTATYGCAGGTTCCGATATTGCGAACCAYGACACGCTTTCATGGTAAAGATTGTGTTCATGGGTGTGTGGTCACGTGAGTTGGGAAAGGGGAGGAGCTAAACTCTGTTAGCCCTCATCGRAGTTTTGGGACTTGGAGGAGCCAAGGACTCGTCGTATTGGAAAGCTCGGGGTCACGAAAYGYGACGCGCMTTTTGGGCCAAGTTCGTGGTCGTGCCCATGGTCACAAGGAGTGGAGAGCGTGAGCCTAGCGCTTGGTCGCGCAGGCGAACACAGARAAYGACCTGTGGATTTGAAGAGGGAGGTTCCAGCTCGAAACCAGAAGAGCCATTTYAGCCCCAAACCAGAAGATCCTGACCRGGAGGTCGYGCAACCCTYARGAGGGATARGGGGTCTGCATCAGGTGGTATMAGAGCGTAAGTTCTTCGTCTGTAGACTTCAGGAGAAAGAAAGAGGAAGATACAGAGAATTCRGAGTTGTACTYTGTGTGTGACAAGCAGTCAACACAATGCYGCCAAGGAGACGAGAGRCACCTTTAGCCAACCGTGTTGTAGAGAGGGAGRTGCGAGAACTTCACGCCAGATTGGAAACAATGGAAGCAACAYAGAGAAGAGCACCTAACGCTGGAGACGTCAGTGAAGYAGAAAGTGAAGAGGTTGAAGTTGAAGAAGCTGCAGGAGAAGACGCTATMGAGGAACGTTTGTTGAAAGCAGTTGCCAGACTGGGAGGCAGAGCTAAGATAGAGGTTCCCATGTATGAGGGAAACCTAGATGCTGAAGAACTGTTGGATTGGATAAGATCCATGGACARACACTTCGATTATGAAGACGCCGATGAGGAGAAGAAGGTGAAGCAGGCAGTCACCAGGTTAAAAGGACATGTAGCGCTGTGGTGGGATGAACTACAGGCTGAGAGAAGAAGCAAAGGAAAACATAGGATAAAGAGTTGGGACAWAATGGTAGCYAAGCTGAAGGCTAAGTTCATACCCAAAKATTATCAAATAAATCTGTTCAGGRAAATGCAGAACCTGAGACATAAAGGGATGACAGTTAAGAAGTACACYGAGGAGTTCTACCGGATGAACATCAGAAYTGGACAACGGGAGAGAGACGAAGAGAAAGTCGCCAGATATATAAATGGCTTGAGATATGAGATCTAGGAYGAGCTCAACATGATGTYAGTCAGAACCATGGAGGATTCTTATCAGTTTGYGTTGAAGGYAGAGGAGAAGCTGGCCAGAAAACAKAACTAGCAAGGAAGAGGTAAAGGCTCRGTCCCAAGCAAAAGCAAGGGATTTAACCATGACAGAGCACATCAGTCTAAGGATGAGGCTGAGAAACCACACAATCACAACTCAGAACGAGGAGGAAGTTCTCGAGAAAGACAGAGTGGTGGAAGAAACTCTTTTAGAGGAAGAGGCAGAGGAGGAGTAAGATGTTATGCTTATGGAAAGACATGACACATGTCTTGGGAATGCCCTGAGAAGAAGAAGGAAGGAGGAGAAGCTCACATTTCAGAAGCCCAACGAAGAAATGTTGAAGCAGAGGGAGCAGAGGATGGAGCATCCCTAATGTTGAGAAAGGTTCTCTTGAAATCGGAGGCAGAAATTGAAAAGCCAATGCAGAGAAACAATCTCTTCAGGACAACTTGCAAGACTAAGGATAAAGTATGCAAGGTGATCATTGACAGTGGGAGTATTGACAACCTAGTATCCACAGAGATGGTGGAGAAATTGGAGCTGAAGACAACTGGACATCCAAAACCATACAACATCTCATGGCTGCAAAAAGGACACCAGGTAATGATCACTAAACAATACTTGGTTGAAATTAAAATAGGAGGATATAAAGATGAAATCCTATGTGATGTAATTCCCATGGATGTATGCCATATTTTGTTGGGAAGACCATGGCAGTTTGACAGAAATGTCATTCATGATGGGAGGAAAAACACATATACATTAGAAAATAATGGTAGGATGCATATGTTGCTACCAATAGAGGAGAAGAGAGTAAAGGAGGAAGCCAACACAAGCATACTTCTCATAAGTGGGAAGGAACTCCTGAAAGAAGTCAAGGAAGAATAGGAGATGTAGTTCGCTGTGGTGAGGAAGCCCAGAGTCATCCTTATGAGTACATCAATGGATGATTTTCCTGAAGAAGTTCAGGAGCTGCTGGATAATTTTGTTTATATAGTGGTGAATGAGCTGCCAAACTCATTGCCACCCATCAGGAGTATCAGTAATCATATCGACTTGATACCAGGAGAAAGTCTTCCAAACAAAGCAACATACAGATTGACACCTCAAGAGAATGAAGAAGTGAAGGACCAAGGCCAAGAATTGTTAGACAAAGGTTTGGTCAGAGAGAGCTTGAGTCCATGCGCAGTACCGACTGTGTTGAGCCCAAAGAAAGATGGAGGATGGATAATGTGCACATACTCGAGAGCCATCAACAAGATCACCATCAGGTACATATTTCCTTTACCAAGAATGGATGATTTAATGGATTGCTTAAGTGGAGCAAATTTCTTTTCTAAGATAGATCTGAAAAGTGGATATCACCAGATTAGAATGAGAGAAGGTCATGAATGGAAAACAACCTTTAAGACAAACGAAGGTCTATATGAGTGATTGGTTATGCCATTTGGCTTAACAAATGCCCCGAGTACTTTTATGAGGTTGATGAATGAAATTCTGAAAGATTTCATTGGCAAGTTCGTGGTTGTATATCTGGACGATACACTGATCTTTAGCAGGACTAAAGAGGAACATTTGAGGCACCTAACACTAGTAATGAGGAGGCTACAACAGGAGAAGCTGCTGATCAATTTGAAGAAGTCCTCTTTTATGAAGACATAACTCATTTATTTGGTTTTCGTGATCTCTTCGAATGAACTGAAGATGGATCCAGAGAAGGTGAAAGCGATCAGAGAATGGCCGTCACCAAGAAGCATGTTCGAGGTAAGGAGCTTCCATGGATTAATGAGCTTCTATAGGAAGTTCATTAGAGACTTCAATGGGATTTGTGCACCCATGATGGATACAGTAAAGAAGCGGCACAACTCTTTTAAATGGACATAGGAGGCTGAAAGGAGCTTCAATATACTAAAGGAGAAGATAACGGAATGACTAATTCTAGTCTTGCCGAATTTCGAAAAGACATTTCAAGTGAGATGTGATGCGAGCAGAATTGCAATAGGAGCAGTTTTGAGTCAGGATAAAAGACCTGTTGCGTATTTCAGCTAGAAGTTGAATGAGACTAAGAAGAAATACTCCACATATGACAATGAGTTTTATGCCATAATTCAAGCTTTGAAGAAATGGAGGCATTATCTTGTCCTGCAAGAGTTTGTTTTGTATAGCGATAACCAAGCTTTACAATTCATAACCAGACAGGAAAAATTGAATTAGAGGCATGCAAAATGGGTTGAATTTATGTAAAATTTTACTTTTGTCATAAAACATATTGTTGGGAATGCTAACAAGGTTGCTGATGTGTTAAGAAAGAGATGTTTGATCATGCAAGAATTTCAGGTGAAGACCTTGGGGTTTGAACACCTTAAGGACATGTATCATGATGATGTAGATTTCAAGGAGGCATATGAGGCATGTGCTAATCCTGTGTTGAGAGATAAAAGTCAGTGGACATAATACATGATTCATGAAGGACTGTTGTTCAGAGGACATCAATAGTGCATACCAAAATGCTCAATAAGGGATAATCTTCTGAAGGAAAAACACAGTGGAGGATTGGCTAGACATTTCGGCCATGATAAAACATTTGCACAGTTGAGAAACTCATACTATTAGCCAGGTATGAGAACAAAAGTGATAAAGTTTGTGAATAGATGTAGGATCTGCCAACATGCTAAGGGGAAAAGACAGGACACTAGGTTGTATCAACCATTGCCAATACCATAAAGGCCTTGGGATGCAATAAGCATGGATTTTGTGTTGGGATTTCCAAGAACACAAAGAGGATTCGATTCCATATTTGTGGTGGTGGATAGATTTTCAAAGATGGTACATTTCATCCCATGCCATAAGACCAGTGACACAACGCATGTTGCAAATTTGTTTTTCAAAGAAGTTGTGAGACTTCATGGCCTACCCAGGAGCATTGTCTCAAACAGAGACACAAAATTTATTGGTCACTTTTGGAGGACGTTGTGGAAGAAGATGGGGATGAATTTTTCCTTCAGCTCAGCTTATCATCCTCAGACATATGGGCAGACTAAAGTGGTAAATAGAAGTTTGGGGAATTTATTAAGGAGTCTAGTTACTGAACATCATAACTAGTGGGATTAGATTCTGCCACAAGCAGAATTTGCATACAACAACTCACCAAATAGGAGCACTGGAAGGAGTCCATTCCAAATACTCTATGGAATGCAACTCAGAGGAGTGTCTGAGTTGAGAGACTTGGAACAGGGTGAGATCAAGAGCGCTGGAGCAGAGGATTTTGCTGCGGAGATGGAGCGACTCCATAGCCAGATCAAAGGACAGTTGGAGAGTTATAATCAGAAATACAAGCATAGAGCTGATTAGCATCGCAGGGAACTTCAATTTGAAGTAGGAGATCAGGTTTTAGCACATCTTAGAAAGGAAAGGTTCCCTAGGGGAACATACACCAAGTTGAAGATGAAAAAGATAGGACCCTATAAGATCTTGAGGAAGTTTGATGCAAACACCTATGAGATTGAGCTGCTAGATGGTGTGGGCATTTTGCCCATATTCAATGTTTTAGACCTGTATTTGTGTAGGAAAGATGACACAGAAGGGTTGGAATCTCAAGGAAAGATTTAGTGGGAGAAACAGATGCCTGTGGTAGAAAATTCGCAGATGGAGAAAATTGTTGATCAGAGGATTGGCAAGAAGACTAGGAGGAAGACTCATTTTGAGTATTTGGTCAAATGGAAGGGACACCCAATCGAAGATGCCAGTTGGGAAAATGAAGCTGCCATCCAAAAGCAGGGAAAATCAATAGAGGAGCTCATGGATAGGAGCCCATGAATTTTTGTCAAGGGGAGTATGATGCAGGAGCATCGTTGGCAAGCGCGCAGAGGTAGGACCACTCAACATGTGAGAGTTCTCCTAGAAATTCAACATTGACAGTTGCAGTCGATTTTGAAATCCGCCTTAACTCAGTGCCAGAATTTACCTTTGGGGGCATACTTAAACTAGTGTCAAATTTTACCCTTTGAGGCACGTTTTGAAAATTGCAAGCGGAGCAGGAGTTTCCACTACGTCTCTAAAGTGCGACTGGACTAAGATAACATAGGATGAATTTTAGAGTAGGCAAGTTAGCAGAAGCCCCAAGCTTCAAAAAGCTATTGTAATCAAAATATGTTAAGGAGTATCCGTTTCCACACTGGTGAATATAATAGAAGGAAAATTGATCCAAATGCGTGTGTGTGAATATTATTTGCGATTTTTCCTATTATTTCTGTTTTCATGAACAAGTGAATGAATCTCCACAGAGGAGAACGAAACTGTGACTGTTAGTTTTCAGTTTCAATTGTTTCTCTTCATTTGAAGCTCTGCAAGGTGTGCATCGAGCCAGAGAGGAACGCAAAGAAATCAGGAGGAATTTCTCTACGAGAAATATCGTGGATCTGAGTTATCGAAATCCCTCAGACGTAAGGAGTGCGCGGGAAATCGAAGTCTGAACCAGACAAATATCAGGAGGAACAACATGTCGGAAAGTGTTATCGAGATCCAGGAACCCATTTCTCGGAAGAAGCGAAGGCCGAGCCTTCGAAGACTTAGAAGGTCTCCTGATTCTGAAGTGAGTGAAAGTTTAGGAGGAGGGACGCGAGACCCTGCAAGACGTTGGATCAAGTGGAGTTGCGAGGAGGTTAGTGACAGGGAAGAGATTTGACTGTATATCTAGAGGGCGTTGTGAGCCATTGATTAACTTCCTCAAGCTTTCGACATTTCAGCAACTGGGAGTACAAGGGTCAACAACATGGGACTCTCGACCGGTGGAACCCCGAAAAGATCAGAGTTGTCAAATATTCGAAGGTCGAGAGCCGTCGCTTTGTAGTGAGGGGAGATTTCATGATTTTTTGATCGGGAAGAGGAGTGGACAACTTCGTAAGACACGAAGTCGCGAAACACCGAAATAAGCGTAGCCGTCGATCCAAGAGAGATTTGATCCGTAGATCTCGCGTCATCGGGATTTCGACATTCGTGACTTGGAGGGGTCAGGCGCCTTGTATCGCAGGTTTTGATACTGCAAACCATGGCGCGCTTTCATGGTAAAGCTTGTGGTCATGGGTGTGTGGTCACGTGAGTTGGGAAAGGGGAGAAGCTAACCTCTGTTAGCCCTCATCGAAGTTTTAGGACTTGGAGGAGCCAAGGACTCATCATATTGGAAAGCCCGGGGTTGCGAAACACATCGTGCCTTTTGGGCCAAGTCCGTGGTCGTACCCACAGTCACAAGGAGTGGAGAGCATGAGCCTAGCGCTTGGTCGCGCATGCGAACATAGAGAAGGAACTGTGGATTTGAAGAGGGAGGTTCCAGCTCAGAACTAGAAGAGCCATTTTGGCCGTGAACCAGAAGATCCTGACCTGGAGGTCGCGCAACCGTCAGGAGGGATAGGGGGTCTGCATCAATCCTACTCATATTTGAATTACTGATTTGAGCGATTCATTGATTGATCCATTGTCTCAGGTAGCAAGGCATCAACTAAAACGTATATATGTAGATTCAATGTTATGGTTGCTGGTTGGCTTCCTCTGTGAATTAGAGAAATAATAATGAAAATGGAAAAGCGAGAAATAATATTGCAAATGGATGATACTCTGATTGTTGAAGCAGAAATAACTACTCGAAGAGTAGTTGATTATTGTGCATATGATTCTAGAAAACATTGCAAATGGATGATACTCTGATTGCTGAAGTAGAAATTACTGCTCGAAGAGTAGTTGATTACTATGCATATGATTCTAGAAAACATATAGGCAGAAGAATCAAGGGGTAACATGACAGAGCGAGTAACAAAGCTACAAGGAAGCAAACAAATTTACGTGTGGATAAAAGATAAATAACAATAAATTTTATTTCATTCTAAATATTTATTATTAAATGGAAAGAGAAGAGGCGGTTTAGGCCTATACCTTCAACTAGTTAAGTTTAAAACCACCCTAACTACTCAATCTTCTCATCAAACATTATTTAACATGCAAAATGCAACCAACTTTAAAAAAAAATAAAAATTGGGAGAGGTATGCTTGGAGTGCAGTGAGGTTTTCCTCTTTAAAATTATTATTCATTCTCTATACTTTCAGTAGGGATTGACGGAATTGTTGGCAGCAGGGAGTCTTGTAAAGCAACAAATGGATGAAGTGAGGATGAGCTTTGTTCGTTCTCATAAGGTGAATTGTTTACTTGTCAGTTTGTTGTATTTAAGCCTGATTTTATTTTAGTGCTAATCAATTTTTGATATGCAGGTTCTCACCTTGTGTTATCACCACCATTGCTCCATTCCATTTTGGCTTAGATTTCTTCTTTCTTTCGCTCTTGGTCTTTCTATTTTAACTTTGTTCTAGAATGGCTAAAGGCTAAATACCTGACCCAAGTCTACGCAGAGATTCGTAAATTCCGAAACTCCAAGAATTGTATGGGGAACATTTTTAATTAAAGATCAAAGTCTTTTGCGTTCTAGAATTGTTTGTTTACTTTATTTATTTAAAACTTCATCTTTCTTCATATTTTTCTTGATTCAACATTTAAAATTTTAAAAAGAAAATAAAGAAGAATAAACTAATGGATCTATTACTTTTGTAAAGTTGTGTATATAAGTCCTTTCATTTTTTTATTTATTAGTCAACTTTAGTTTTAATAGGTACAAACTTTTGTTTACTTTGTTAATTTTATTTGTTTTAGTATTCTTATTATTTATAACATTCTGACTTTTAAAGAAAATTAAAAATATTATATCACCAACTCTAATTTATTTTTTTAGTCTTTAAAACTAATTTCTTGTTTCATAAACTTTTTTTTAATTAAATCACTTTAGCATTAACCTTATTCTATCAATTGTTCATTAGTTTTTTTTAGATATTTTCTTATAAAATAAATACAAAATTATTATCAGGTTATATTCTTTCTTGTACATTTCCTTTAGTTGTTTAATTTCTTATAATATTTAATTTTATTATTTTAATTTTATGAACTCATACATAAATGTATAAAATTAAATATTATAAAAAAATACAAAGCAAAAAGGATTTCATGCTTGGACTTTAGGTAAGAGGAGATTTAGCTTAGAGTCTAATGTGTTTTCTTGTTGGGGCTCTAAACCCAAGGTGACATTCCCGTCTAGCCCCACGGGAGGTCGAGATGTTAGTGTTAGAGACTCTCTAGTTGTTTGACATCAGCAAATGGCTTAGGTTTCTTTCTTTGTCTCATCGTTCCTTATGGGACACCATACTTTTCTACATCTTGAATAAGTTATTTTTCCCAAGATGACTTTCTTTTGTGATAGATTTTCATATGGGGAGGTTCTTGAGATTCTATCATATCATGATCTTCTGGAATCTCATCATCAAGGGTAACAATAACTTCCTTCACGAGTTCTGCAACTCTGGGAGCTACAGGTTCTTCTTCATATACTTCTTCAAGCTGGAATTTCCTTGATCTTTTGAGTGTTGCATCTTCATGAAAGGTTACATCTCTATTGATCTCAATATGATGGTAACCTGGTATGTAAATTCTGAAGGCCTTAGAGACCTCACAGTATCCAAAAACTATTCCCTTCTTTCTCGAAGGATCCAACTTAGTTCTCTTTTCTTTTGGAATGTGTACAAATACTGGACAACCAAATATTTTGAGATGGCTTACTTCTGGATTTGTTCTAGTGAACATTTTTTTGGGAGTTTTGAATCCAAGTGAACTATGGGATAATCTGTTTTGTACATATACTGTTTTTCTTGTTGCTTCAGCCCATAAGTTCATTGGAAGATCTTGATCGTGAATCATAATCTTTATTGCTTCCATAATCGTTCTATTCTTTCTTTCTTCTACACCATTTTGTTGAGAATTATAGGGAGTGGTGAGCTCCCTCTTAATCCCAACATCTCTGCAAAATATTCCAAATTCATTTGAAGTGTACTCTCCTCCATTATCTGACATGAGTATCTTGATTTTCCTTTCAAAGAGATTTTATACCAAGGCTTTGAATTCCTTGAACTTTCCAGGTACTTCATCTTTTGAATTCAAGAAATAAACCCAAATCTTAAGAGAGTAATCATCAATAAAATATACATAGTATACATACCCAATTAGAGAGGTTGATGGCATTGTACCGCATACATATGAGTGGACAAGTTATATAATTCTTTTTTCTTTACTGTCGCTCTTTGGAAAATGATTCTTTATGTTCTTTCCTTGTGCACGTCCCTTGCATACAACTTCATGATCAACCTTTAGTTCTGGTAAACATGTAACTACTTTTCTTACATATGGTAAGGCTTTGTAGTTGATGTGATCTAGTCTTCTATGCCAAAGTTCAAAGGAATTTTAGTAGAGTGAGTCAAAGCTACATTTGAGTGACCCTTTAAATTGTACAAACCACCTTCTTCTATTCCAATAATAACTGGATATTCTATAGTTTTTCCTTTAGACCACATAAGAAATTTACCATCTATGAAAGCAACCCTGAAACCTTTCTTATCTAGGGCTGAAATAAAAAGTAAGTTCTTTTTCAAACTTGGTACATATAGTACATCCTTCATTCTCATCGAAGTTCTTGAATCAATTTTGTAGGTGTCTTCTCCCATTCCTTTGATAGGGTATTGATAATCATCTCCAAGTGAATATTTCTAGGGGGAGTCCTTTTCTATAAGGCTGGAGAGAGTGTTCTTCTGACCTATCATGTGCTTAGAGGCACCACTATCTATGAACCAAGTATCCTCTCCATGTGTCACAAATATTGAGAGAGCGGAAAACAAAACATAATCTTCAATCTCTTCTTTAGCTAAATTCTTGGGTGGCTCATCATCTTCGGTTGCATGGGCATGATGTCTTTTAGTATTTATCCTCTTGTATTCTTCCCTTCTGGTAGGACAATTCTTAGCAATGTGTCCCATCTTATAACAATGATAACATTGGTAGGAGGAAAAATCTTTTCCCTTTATTTGACCCTTATGATATTTCTGGATTATCTTTGGAGAGTGAGACTCTTTATGAAAGTGGGTCTCATTTTTAAAATGAGACTTTCCCTTTCCACCCTTAGCATGAGTATATAGGGATTGATCTTCATCTCTTAATAGGACAACTTCTCGGTTGGACATTCTTGCTTCTTCTTGAACACATTCTTCCCATAAACTGTCAAATTGGAGTTTGTCTTTTCTTGCACAAATAGTTTGGATGAAGGAATCTCAAGGTCTTGTGAGACCATTAAGAGTTCTCATCACGATTTCATATTCATATAAGTCATATCCAATTGCCTCTAACTATTCCTTTAATTGAGAAACCCTAGAGAAATAGTCTTGAACCGTTTCTCCTTTTTGCATCTTTGTATTCTTGAGTTGGGTTCTCAAGTCCATCTTCCGGTTGATGTTCTTTCCTTCATACATTATGGTTAGGGCATCAAACATATCTTTTGGAATATTCTTAGAAGACACTTGAGGGATCAAGTGGTATTTAATGGAATATGCAATTATCCTTTTATCCTTAATCATATCCTTCTTGTACTTCTCTTTGGATGCATTTTGTTTTATGTTTGCAAGGTCATTCTCTTCAAGAATGAGTCCAGTTATGTACTTCCAGGCACATAAATTTTCTGCACCTTCTAGCTTGTCAACAAGCTTGGTGCTTGCAGGCATATTGACCTGGAGTTAAGAAAATGACCAGAAAATGAAAGTGCTCAAAAAATGAAACTGAGATTACCAGGAGATGCATTGGGCTAAGGCGGGTTTGTTGGAGCTAACTATTTCAAAAAATTCCAAGTTTTACCCCTTGAAACTTGACCTATGCAATTTTGTACTGGTACCTCTGGTACTGGTTTTGGATTTTTGGTTTTCTGGTACCAGTCAAAACTAGGGTTTGAATTTCCAGATAATCTAGCCACTGAAAAAGTTCGCTCAAGCTGCCAAAAGATGCACTAGGGAAGGGTGCACTTCCCAAGGTGATTTTTGGTCTAAAATTCCTCTTCAGTAAAAAGCCCTAATTTTCTTGTACGACAATAGTGACGTCTAGATACCCAGTGAAATATGCTCTATTCAGTCAAGATCTGATACCATGTTAAGTTTTTACTATTGTTATTAGGTTATTTCCAAATTACATGAGCATTCAATGCATTTTCAAAACAACAGTATAAAGAGGATCGCCGAAAGAAACACAATCACAAGGTACGCGACATTTTATCCTGGGAAACCCTCATGGGGGAGAAAACACAACAAAAACTCCTCAATAATATATTTCCAATACAATTACAAGACTAAGACAAAAACACCAAAGATAGACCAAGACTGAGCATGCACCTCTCTTCTCCTTCCTCCCGCAACTGCAACTTCCTTCAAGATATGCACACTAGATGAGTGAGTGAGTGTGTGTAAATGAGACACCAAAATCACATATAAATACAAGTGTGAGATGGTTCTAGGGTTGTGTCTCTTCACTTGGTTGAGCCGACGTCTCCTAGAAGTGGCTAAAACCACTTTCTAATTACTAGGGGCCGACTTTACATATACCACCATGCAAATACAGTTTGACCAATCCAAAAAAGGGGATTTGATCTTATACAAGACCCGAATTGATCAATCCGCAAAAGGGGATTTGATCTATAAAATAATAACTCAAATATAATTAGAATATTCTTCGAAGTTACAATTTTAAAATGTCAAAATGTCTAGCTCTCAGGAAGCATTTTGTGGTGGGAAATAACATTGAATCTCCTAACTTAGTGTCACAAGGATTTGTCCATATTGGAATTAGGCACTCCAATATTGGACAAGTTTGTTTTGTAGGATATAGATTGTTGAAGACAAAGATGAAGACAATAATTATATGCATGACTCCAAAGGAGAATAAGGAAGAATAAATCAACAAAGTCAAGTATTATGGCCCTATGGTATTTGGGGCAAAGTTTAAAATTTGTGTAATGTAATTGGGCATACGGTTGTAAAGCCTATATATGCATGTGTATCACATACCCTTGGTTTGGCTATGGTGCATTAGACCCATGGTGCGATATTCAACAATAGTTGTGTGTCATTAGATTCATGATTGGAGGTTTTATGTTTATTGTTGAGTTTCCTTGAAGGTGAGGTTGTTCATTAGTATAAGGGGTTGCTAACACCCGTGTGTTAGGTGATCCATTCACTAGTTGTATACTTTGGGTGATATTGGATTGGGTGTGTCCAAATAAGACCAAGTAATATTCAAGGAACATATGTCAGTAGAGATCAAGGTGCATCAATTACACTGGTTAGTTCTTGGAAATTGCTGCCAAAGTTGTTTGCACATTTAGCGGGAGTTCATCAAGGAGTTGAATGAACCATGTAGGTGAAGGATTTCCTACTAGACTGGCAATTACAATAGTTGGGTACCCATGTATTTTGGGGGATGGTTGTTCATTTATATGGACTTTGACAGTTTGGTGGTGAATATGCTTGAGGTACGAAATACAAATACAAGGACAGGCGAAATGAATATTTTTCAGTGTGGGACCATCTTTGGATCTAAAAAAAACATTTGTTATAATAGACTAGAGAATAATGAAGATATTAATTGAAAAAACAAGTACTCATTAAGGGGGAGTATTAGAATAGTTAACTCATACTTGCCTTGTGTGTTAGTATTTAGTCACATAATTTGTTATTGTATTGGTTATTTTCAAGTAGAGAATATCTCTATGTGAATAGCCTTTTGAGTGGTTTTAGGAGGTTGTTAGATGAGAGATAAATTAGCTCCTAGTTTTGTGTGTGGTTGAGATATTTTCTCAACTAGTTATGATTGCAATAAGGTATTGTGTATAACTTTAGGCAAAGCCTTCATGTATTTATATTTTTACAATTACATTGATATAAAGAAAAATCAACATAGTTTTGTTGTGGAAATACGCTTCTCTTATTTTTTGATATGGAATATGTTATTGAGTTTGACCTCATAAAGGCCTTAAAGTGGTTAGACCCTATTGATGAGACCATATTTGAATTCCATGAGTGAAAGTCTTGTGAAGGAGTTATTGGAAGTTGGAATCATAATTCCTAGTAAGTGCTCTTATGCTACTATTATTGTTTGTGGGGAAAAAGATTATTCTTACCTCATTTTGGATAAAATTGTGAATGTGGGTGTTTATTTTTCTTGTTTTTTGAGAAAATAAAACATATTTTCATAATTTTTTCAATTTCTAGTAAACAAAAGTATTTTTTTTATTTAGAATTTCACTTTACAGTAAAAACAAAACTTATCATGAATTTTATTAACTTTCTATTAACTATTTTTTGAAAAACAATTATTGACATTTGATATGTCAATTTAGCGATTGTTTGAGAGTATGTTCCTTAAAAATGAAGACATTGATAATGATTTATGTTTTTAGATGTGAATGTACTCATTATTAAAATTTTGTTTATGAAAAACAAAATATGTTGCAACAATCCAAAACARACTATATTAAATTATGACTAYAGTTTTGAATTTAACGGATGAATATTATAATTACTACAATTTTTTGAATTTGACCAATCTRAAAAAGTTGAAGAATTTAAAAACGWTTAGTGAGATTCCATGTATGTGTCTTAATTTTGATTTAAAAGTAAAATCTAAAAATAAACTTTTGAAGAGGACAGTGAAAGGTTCCATAAACAAATTTTCCATAATTTTTTACTATGTATTGTTGCAGATATTGATTTTTCATYTTATTGAATCATTATGTCATCTAAAAATAATATGTAGACATTTTTTTTATAAAATTAATTAAAAAAACTARAACTAAATAAATTGAATACAAATTGTATCAAAAGAAAGTTGATTCAATTCTAAAAATGTTGGTATTAGTTTTGAAACTAGACTCACAATAGTTTAAGGAGTCCACTCCTTCCAAAGTTGGACTAAGCTAAAGAGAAGTGATCATTTTTTGAAAATTACCATAGGTGCAGATTTTCGACTGAACTAATAGTTCAACTGAAAGTTAGTGTTTTTTTGCCAAAAGTTAGTTTTAACGGAAAAACTAACTTTCAGCCGAAAAGTTGAAAATCAAACATTCATCAGCCAAACAAAATGGGGGGACACAACGATTCAATGCGAAAAGATATAAATTATTTTAGCTGAAATGCTTTTAACAAATTTCTACAACAATCTCACTCTGCATTTTCACTATTTTTTTCTTTTTTGGGGCAACATTTTCACTATTTTCACTTTATTGGGACAATATTTTCGCTATTTTTCACTTATTGGGGCAACATTTTCTAAATTAAAAGTTTTCTTCAATAAATTTTTTGAAAGTGGAGGTTTTCATAAACAATTTCTTCCTATATCAAATACTTTTTTTTATCAAAATGAGTTTTCTTAAACAATTCATTTCAAAGTCAATATTGTTTTTGAATCATTTTTGTCACAAGGAAGGTTTTCTCAAGCAATTTTTTTCAATATCAATTTTTTTTTTTTAACTTGTGTTCAAAATCAAATTTTTATCCAAAATTTATTTTAAAGAAACTTGGTTTATTAAGTAATTTTTTCCAAGTTTTTAAAGATATGATTATAAATTAATTTTTTTATTTCTTAAAAAAAAAGATTTTTTGAGCTATAATGTTTGATGTTTGAAATTATATTTCTTGTTATAAAATGCTTTTTTTTTAAACCTTTACAAATTAAATAATCATGGGAAACAAAAGGGAGCATAAGAGAAAATGTGATCGTGCTCAGGATGATACTCAACATAATGAACTATCGAAAGAGTAATATAGAAGAGAGAAACAAGAACACACAAATATTGAAGGAACACATGATAATAATGTAATTACAGATTTGCATCTTCATGTTCAACAAGAAGAAATGGAACCAGATACATGCATGCATATTATAGATAATGTTTAGAATTCAAAAAATATTGTCTAATATAATTGATTGTAATTTGGAAAATATTTTGCAAAAAACAGAAATAGATTTGCCTCATAACATTGATGAAGTTGTTGAAGTCGAAAATAAGGCAGAAGTCCAACCACCTATATATATATATATATATATGAGATGAACACTTGTAGACTTTAATTAATTTATGATAACTTGTTTAGTTTTCTAATTTCTAATTTAAATTTGTATATTTTTTATACAACATTTATTTGAAATTTTTATGTTTACAACTTAGAAAATTGAATCTATGTTAATTTCGAGTGTTTTTAAATTTAATAGATTTAATTTATGTTTTTAAATTATATTAAAATTTATGCAGGTGATATCAACATTGATGATGAAATATTAGAAAATGTTGATACCGACAAATTTGGAGACAAAAAACATGACCATGTTATATGATATCACGTTGAAATGATTTATGATAAATTTTTCAAAAATGAATCAGTAGCAACTCAAACTCAAATTTTGAGAGGTCTGATAAGGTTGAAAAAGTAAAAATAAGCTACATCATTATTGGGTATTAAAAATCGTCAAAAGATAGAAAGGTGAAACAGAGTGTCTTGGAAAATATAAAAGATGCATCAAAATCTCTTGGAAAGTCTAGAAAAAAAATGTTAGTGTTGCACGTAGAGTAATACAAACAACAATTGTTTCATCTAGCAATATAAAAGACCATTTGACAAAATAGATGGAAAAAATGATGAGAACCTCATGAAAAACATTGTACAAACAAAGAAAATTTTGATTTCCATGAATATATACTCTTATCCACTATCCTAGGGATAACTAAAGATATCATGTCTCGAGGCCCATAGGTCCTAGACATGGATTTTCGAGAGCCACATGACTTGAGCATGGCCCTAGGGCCCCCCTCTTTTTTTCAGTGCATCCCATCTATCAACATCAACAGTGTCCATCCCACTATCCTAGTTCTGAAGCAACATTAAGTCTTACTCCATGAGGTAATGAGTCTGGGTATCATGGTATGTGTCACTCTGATTATTGAAGTACTTGAATATGTTGCACTTAATTATCCTTCATTTCATAATGTTTTCTTGGAAATTATTCTCTTTAACTCGTTCATA
>ML825777.1:96663-123483 GCA_009831015.1 Picea engelmannii | reverse complement strand
AAATGGTTGGATTTCTTGAGCAAGTAAGGCTTGCATTTTCTGTTGTAAATGCACTTTTCAGCCTTATGTGTGCATTTATGTAGAGAGTATGATAAGTTGTAGCAGTTTATCACAACTTGTATGATGCAAGTTGCATGTGAATGCAATTCATTTGAAGGCATTTTTGTTGTTGCATAACTTCGCCAGGAGGATGTAAAAGAGGGGTATGATGTTCACTTGTTACAACCATATATCTTTTTCATATTAAGCTCTTATGTACCCACATGTTTCAGGTTTATGTACTTATGTTTGTACTGGAAGGAGAGTTGAAGAGTCATGCACATGCATTTGTTTTTGTGTATGAGTAAACAATGAACTTGGTGATAGTTCATCATGAATGACTCATGATTGTAACATGATTGTGTATCATGTTTGTCGACTTGTCATTTTGGGAAGGTTGATATGTTTCAAATGAGTCTCGACTTGTGTTGATGTTGTCTTGACGACTATGTTGTGTCGATCATGTTTTTCAACTTGTGTTTAGTCGATGGTGTTTGTTGGCTTGTAAGTTGATTTTGAGTACACCAAGATGCAGGAAAATACCATGTACTTTGATGAAGTACAAGATGAGACCATTTGCTTGAATAGAAAAAAGACTTTGTTGGCATCATTTTTAGTCTTGTATAAATTTGTTTTCAAGATTGATGGTTTTCTTGGCTTGTGACAAGATGTTGCAGGAAAGTTTTTTTGTAGCCATTGGAGAGCGGATGTGTTGACACTAAAGAGTTCGCAAGAGGGACTTGATTCTTAGTGGGAAGGTTGGCAGTCTTCCAAGCACAAAGAGAACAGTGGGTCAGCAGCAGCCAGAAAACAGTGGTTGAGGGACATAGTTAGTTGTAGTGCAAGGCATGTCAAGGTATCCAGGTGATTGTCGAAAAGAATTTTCAAGTAGAATCAGTTGATAGAACTTGAAAGCAGAAGAGTATTGAAGCTCAGATAGATAATAATAAGATTTTGTGGGTCCAAAAGCCTTTCAGTGGGAAGGCGTGATCAAAATCTGGACTAGGGGTCAAAATTTAGCTCAAAAATCAAAGTTCTCGAAATTGCCTCAAAATGAATGGGTGCGTAGCCCTCATCATCACAAACCCAATGCAACTCATTTGGGTTCAAACGAACATCAGATGAGAGAGATATTGTGATCTGTTCAAATCGTCAAACATGCAAAAAAAAATGTGTTGATTGTACAGTTCGTACAGATGCTGACGTGGCAGAGGTCGTACGATGATGTGGCACATCTGTACACTGAGGTGGAAGATGGTGATGTGGCATTAATTTATTGGCAGATTTTGGATGAATAATGTTTCGACATGTGGAATTTAATGGGCAAATGGAGTGGTGCCATGTGGCCTAGTTGTGGGATGCCACGTGGCACCATGGCAATGGTTGTTTGGTTAAAATATTATGGAGTCCGTGGGGTTCGAACCCTGGACCTCCTCTCCTGTTCAAAGATTTAGCAATGTCCGCCCGAACAACATACCACACGGTGGTCCTTATATAACATATGGGTTTAATTATATTTAAAATGAATTAAAGTGTGAGTTTGGGCGCGTTTGGGCTGGGGCTAAGCCCCAGCCCCCGGTCACACAACCTTTAATCATATGACCACTTGCTATACAGAGAATGTATGCGTAGTTTGGTTTTTTTTTTTCAAATGGTTGAGTTTATATGATGCCACTTGTCATTTATCTATTCGTCGTAGAAACAGAGCCGTTTTGTGACTGCGCATGGTCACATGGTGACTATATGCCCATGGTCTTGGCGGTTAGGGGCTGGGCGTGCCCTAACCGTCCTACATTTTTGCCCATTTTTTGGTTACACGCTGGTGCTAGGTTTTAGCATGAATTTGAGCATGTGTGCTAGGTTGGGCAGACAGAGGTGCGTTTTGGCAAACCAAAGACAACAAGCTTGAAGGAAGAGAATGGCAAGAGGCCTATCTTCTTCATTTTTTGGCCAAATGAGGTGCCAAAAAAGCCCAGCTAGGGGTTTTGGGACATTCTGAATCCATTGGCACTATTTTCAAAGCCATTTGAAGACTTCTTTTGCAGGTTTTTCACCATTGGAGTTTCAGAGAGCTCCAGGGAGCTTGAAGCCCTCATTGATTGAGGCCATGCTCAGATGAGCCCATGTCTGTTTTCTGTGATTGAATAATCATTTTTGGCTAATTGTTATTCTCTGAACACTTTGGGATAGGTTTCAGATCCATTGAGGACTTTTACAGGTGTTTTTTCCACAAAGAAGCTCAGAGAAGCTTGAGGCCACATGTAGAAGAGGTCATGCCCGGATGAGCCATGATCCGTTTTCAGAGTTCTATTAGTCATTTTTGGGGTTTTTATGTATTCTGAACCCAATGTTACAGTCTGTATTTCCATTGGAGTTGAGAAGCAGCTTGAAAAATAATCTTTGACAAATTAATCCCAAAGAGCCAAGTCCATTGAAGGAGGCTCAAGGAGATGTAGCCCAGAGAGGGGTGAACTCCTTTATCATCTTGTTATTGTTGTGAGTTTGATGGTTTATTTGCTACAAGTTATGTTGCTGTGTATTTATTTAAAGTACATATTTAACCATTTAAAAGAACATTTCCTCACACATGAACATTTAAAAGAAGATGCATAAATTTGGCACATAATTTATCTTGCATGTTTTAACACATGGAGCAAGGTCCTGTAAAGTTTTATTTTAATGAAGTAACGGGTGCTTGCATAACATAAACAGTCAACCCACTATTTTTAGATTAGGTGGTATCAGAGCATAGTTTGTTTTGCTCATGTATTTGCCATTGATAGCTTGAGATTTAGCTATTGGTATTTGTGCAAGTTTTGTGTTGAAGTTTGATATCTTGCAAAGATGGAGGAAGCTTCAAACATTGATAGTTCTCATACATCTTCATTATCTAAGTTCTTTGACAAAGAGATGTTGAAGGAATTACTAACCATGAGAGATGTGGTGAAAGAGATGTGGGAAGATAGAAAGGAGAGCATTTCCCTTGAAGAGCAGTTGATGGCCATGAAGAAGGAGAAAGACCAGATTCTTGAAAAGTTGCATGAGATGGAGACTCAAATCCATGAGGCAAAGGAAACCCTTACCAAGTACATGCATGAACATGAGGTTTGTAATGTTAGTTTATCTTCAAATTCCTTTCAAGATGAATGTTTTGGTGCTTTTGAAGATCACACAAGAGGAATAGGGTCCAAGTTATTGTTAAAAATGGGCTATGAAGGTAAAGGGTTAGGCAAGCATGCACAAGGCATTGTTGAGCCTATTGTTGTTGAGGAGAGACCCAAGTATTGTGGTCTTGGATATGAATGAAGAGATCGAGCAAATTCCAAAGTTGAGGAGACAAGGGAAAAAGTTCCAAGAACAAATTTTGTTTCAAGTTCACCTCCTCAAGAAGGCTATAAAGGTGAAAGCTCAAGAACTTTTGTTGAAAGTTCAATCCCTCAAGCATGCAAAGCTTGTGTTCAAGATGAATGCAAATGTGTGAAATGAAAGAGTTGTGACAATGATGAGAACAAGAACAGATTTGTTGGTCTTCAAAGGAGAGCTTGTAACTCTTCAAATTCACCTCCTCAAAGAGGCAATAAAGGTGAATGTTCAAGGTATAATTCTGCTTATCATTCAATTGCTTTTGATTACGTTAAGCATGATAAATTTGTATGTAAAAATGGAAGAAAAAATCCATGCACATATTGTGGTTGATATAACCATCATCTTTCAAAATGTTGGAAAATATTGACCACTTTCAGGAAACTTTCCAAGCAAAGACAACTTGAAAAGAGGATGCAAAAGATTTGCACTTATTGTCAGAAGAGGGGTCATCTCATTGATCAATGTTGGACATTGCATCCAACCACTCATCCACAATATAAGAAGCAGATGGATAAAGAGATTAGCAAGAATGGAAGAGGAGATTCCATCATCGATGTGAGTCAAGATGATTCACAAGAGGACGATTTTCAGCAGAAAACGTCACCGTTGAGTTGGCTTGGTAAGAAATTGTTGGATTTCTTGAGCAAGTAAGGCTTGCATTTTCTGTTGTAAATTCACTTTTCAGCCTTTTGTGTGCATTTATGTAGAGAGTATGATAAGTTGCAACAGTTTATCACAACTTGTATGATGCAAGTTGCATGTGAATGCAATTCATTTGAAGGCATTTTTGTTGTTGCATAACTTCGCCAGGAGGATGTAAAAGAAGGGTATGATGTTCGCTTGTTACAGCCATATATATTTTTCATATTCAGCTCTTATGTACCCACATGTTTCGGGTTTATGTACTTATGTTTGTATTGGAAGGAGAGTTGAAGAGTCATGCACATGCATTTGTTTTTGTGTATAAGTAAACAATGAACCTGGTGATAGTTCATCATGAATGACTCATGATTGTAACATGATTGTGTATCATGTTTGTTGACTTGTCATTTTGGGAAGGTTGATATGTTTCAAATGAGTCTCGACTTGTGTCGATGTTGTCTTGACGACTATGCTGTGTCGATCATGTTTTCCGATTTGTGTTTAGTCGATGGTGTTTGTTGGCTTGTAAGTTGATTTTGAGTACACCAAGATGCAGGAAAATGCGATGTACTTTGATGAAATACAATATGTGATCATTTGCTTGAAGAGCAAAAATACTTTGTTGGCATCATTTTTAGTCTTGTATAAATTTGTTTTCAAGATTGATGGTTTTCTTGGCTTGTGACAAGATGTCGCAGGAAAGTTTTTTTGCAGCCATTGGAGAGCGGATGTGTTGACGCTAAAGAGTTTGCAAGAGGGAATTGATTCTTAGTGGGAAGGTTGGCAGTCTTCCAAGCACAAAGAGAACAATGGGTCAGCAACAACTATAAAACAGTGGTTGAGGGACATAGTCAGTTGCAGTGCAAGGCATGTCAAGGTATCCAGGTGATTGTCGAAAAGACTTTTCAAGTAGAATCAGTTGATAGAACTTGAAAGAAGAAGAGTATTGAAGCTCATATAGATAATCATAATCTTTTGTGGGTCCAAAATCCTTTCAGTGGGAAGGCGTGATCAAAATCTGGACTAGGGGTCAAAATTTAGCTCAAAAATCAAAGTTCTCAGAATTGCCTCAAAACGAACAGGTGCGTAGCCCTCATCGTCACGAACCCAACACAATTCATTTGGGTTTAAACGAACGTTGGATGAGAGAGATATCGTGATCTGTTCGAATCGTCAAACATGCAAAAAAAATGTGCTGACTGTGCAGTCCGTAGGGATGCTGACGTGGCAGAGGCCGTACAATGATGTGCCACGTCCATACACTGAGGTGGCATATGGTGACATGGCATACATTTATTGGAATATTTTGGACGAATGATGTTTCGACACGTGGCATTTAATGGGCAAATGGAGTGGTGCCACGTGGCCCAGTCGTGGGCTACCATGTGGCACCATGGCAATGGTTGTTTGGTTAAAATATTATGGAGTCCATGGGGTTCGAACCCCGGACCTCCTCTCCCATTCAAAGATTTAGCAATGGCTTCCTAAACAACATACCACACGGTGGTCCTTATATAACATATGGGTTTAATTATATTTAAAATGAATTAAAGTGTGAGTTTGGGTGCGTCTGGGCTGGGGCTAAGCCCCAGCCCCCGGTCGCACAACCTTTAATCATATGACCACTTTCTATACAGAGAATGCATGCATAGTTTGGTTTGTTTTTTTAAAATGGTTGAGTTTATATGCCGCCACTTGTCATTTATCTATTCACCATGGAAACAAATCCGTTTTGTGCTTGTGCGTGGTCACATGGTGACTATATGCCCATGGTCTTGGCAGTTAGGGGCTGGGCGCGCCCTAACCGTCCTACATTTTTAGTCATTTTTTGGTTACGAGCTGGTGGTAGGTTTTAGCACGAATTTGAGCGTGTGTGCTAGGTTGGGCACACAGAGGTGCGTTTTGGCAAACCAGAGACAACAAGCTTGAAGGAAGAGAATGGCAAGAGGCCTATCTTCTTCATTTTTTGGCCAAATGAGGTGTCGAAAAATCCCAGCTAGGGGTTTTGGGACGTTATGAATCCATTGGAACTATTTTCAAAGCCATTTGAAGACTTCTTTTGCAGGTTTTTCACCATTGAAGTTTCAGAGAGCTTCAGGGAGCTTGAAGCCCTCGTTGATCGAGGTCATGCTCAGATGAGCCCATGTCTGTTTTCTGTGATTGAATAATAATTTTTGGATAATTGTTATGCTATGAACATTTTGGGATAGGTTTCAGATCCATTTGAGGACTTTTATAGGTGTTTTTTCCACAAAGAAGCTCAGAGAAGCTTGAGGCCACATGTAGAAGAGGTCATGCCCGGATGAGCCATGATCCGTTTTCAGAGTTCTATTAGTCATTTTTGGGGTTTTTATGTATTCTGAACCCAATGGTACAGTATGTATTTCCATTTGAGTTGAGCAGAATCTTGTAAAATAATCTTTGACAAATTAATCCCAAAGAGCCAAGTCCATTGAAGGAGGCTCAAGGAGATGTAGCCCAGAGAGGGGTGAACTCCTTTATCATCTTGTTATTATTGTGAGTTTGATTGTTTATTTGCTGCAAGTTATGTTGATGTGTATTTATTTAAAGTACATATTTAACCATTTAAAAGAACATTTCCTCACACATGAACATTTAAAAGAAGATGCATAAATTTGGCACATAATTTATCTTGCATATTTTAACACATGGAGCAAGGTCCTGTAAAGTTTTATTTTAATGAAGTAGAGAGTGCTTGCATATAATAACAAGTCAGCCCACTATTTTCAGTTCAAAACTTCTTTTGGGTTTTCTCTTTTGCATTGATCCTTGATTCTTCTTGAGCACAACAAGTCTAAAGTTCTTCAAATGTCGGATACTCCTTCCTTGTGTTCATGCTTGCGGAAAATGTATCCCACGTCTTGGGAAAACCATTGAGTACTATGTTCACCAATTCCTTCTCTGAAGTGATCTCTTCAATAGCTTGTAGTTGATCTATTAACTGGGAGATCCTTACAAAGTATGATGTTATGATGTCATCATCATTCATCTTCATGTCACAGAGCTCATTCTTCAGACTCATAACTTGTCCAATGTTTCTGACTGAGAAGAGATTTGTTAGGGAATCGTACATCTTCTTCGATGAGTAAAGAAGGGAGATGTAGGGTATCAAGTGGTCTTTTATATAATCCACTATGATACTCATGGAATTGATGTCAACATCTTTGAACTTCTCCATAGCTGCAACGTTCTATGGTTCCTTCTCTTTTCCTTCTTCAAACTCTGGCTTCATGATCTTTCCTTTCACGATATCCAACACTTTATTCTTGGCAAGGATGAGGCCAATCCTTGTCTTCCATGCTCTGAAGTTAGAGGCTCCATCTAACTTGTTCTCAGACTTCATATAATTAGTCATGGCTTGCTTGACTTGCTCAAACCCTAGATTTGACCAGAAATTCAAACTTCACATCTTGGCTTACTGAGAGTGTCAGGAGATGCGGTGGGCTAGAGCGCACTGATCTATCTGAAGATTAGGTCAATCCATTCACTTAAGGTGCCTCAACAATAGGATTAGGGTTTCTACAACTGCTCCTGCTAGTAACCCTAGCAACAATGTCTTGGAAGATACTTCTGCTAGTTACCCTAGTGGCAGTTCCTCAGTGAGCTCAATATCCTAGCGGTTATGTTTCCTTCCAGCGTTTAGACTGAATGAAGGAGGTGTGGGCCCATAACCTGTTAGAATTTAGAAGATTTTGCTCATTTTACCATTAATGATGCCCTCGTCACCCAACCATAGGCCGAAGCCACCCTTCGAGCAGCTTAACCTTGACTGAGAATTACTCTAGAAGAAAACCCTAGGCTAGATAGCCAAACAAAGGGTAGCGCACCTTTCCCCAAGGATAGCGCATCACAAAGAGCTGATCAGATAGTCCAAACCTTAGCCAAGAGATAGTCCAAGCCAAATCATAAAACTGGTTGCTGCAGCAGCTGCACCTGCAGCTCTCCTCCACACGTTTGCACCAAATTGGAAACTGCAGTGTGCAACAGTTGTTGCTCTGCAATTCTGAGATATGTCAAATGAGAACTGGCACCCTGTATTTATAGTGGTTCTGCTAGATTTGCTAGGGCCGAATTCTCCTTCTGGGTACATGTCCGTTTATTATATTATTATTATTTCTTGCCAACTTCTTCTATTGGAGGCTAATAACCTAATATAAATTATCTTTTTGAGCCAACAAGACTTCTAGGGTTATTATCCAACTCATTAGGGTTTTCTCTTGCTTTCTAGAGTCTTCTATTCTCGTTAGGTTTACACGTGGAGGTAAATACCTCCCGCAACTACCATAATATTAACAGGTGCCACTTTTTAGAGAGTTATGTAGATATATTTTAATGATCTTGTCGGAAAAATCATTCAAGTTTATCTTGATGATTTAACAATATACTCAAAAACCCAATCATATCACTTTGGTCATCTTCGAAAATCTTTATGCGTTGTAGGAAATTTAGCATTCTTTAAATCCTTCGAAATCCATTTTTGACATCACTCAAGGTAAAATTATCGGTCATGTTGTTTATGATTCAGGAATAAGCATTGATCATTAGAGGATTGTCTCTATCTTAAATCTTGTTGCCCTAGCATCTAAGAAAGAAATTCAATCTTTTATGGGCATTACTAATTTTTTATAGAGGTTTGTTCTTGATTTTGTTGTCATTGTTAAACCAATCCATAATCTGATTAATCAATATTGTTCTTTCTCCTAGATAGATGATGTCGAGAATGCTTTTGTAAATATTAAGAAAGCAATCAGTTTTGCATTGGTTATGGTGAAACTGAATTTTGAAAAATACTTTGTCATATATACAAACACTACAGAAGAAACAATTTTTGCTATCCTATTACAGAATCATGACCAGAATAATGAAAAACATGTATCTTACATGAGTCAAAGCTTTCCAGATGATGAAATTAAATATTTTTATATTGAAAAGCATGATTTTTCTCTGGTTAAATCTATAGAGAAATTTCTCCATTCCATACTAGGAAAGCATACACAAGTAAAAGTCCCTTTGGCTGCTATCGAATTTTTACTTTCACAAAATTTTCTATCAGGAAAGCTTGCACATTGGTTCGTAAAAATCTAATAGCATGATTTAACAATCATGACTTCTAAAACCATCAAGGGACAAGACTTAGCCCTTCACTTAGCTCAACATCCTAAACCAAGTGAAATTTTTGAAGATGAAGAATTTCACTCTCAACATTGTTTTATATTGAAAATCAAAATTTTACTCTCACTGAAAACCCCTGGTATAAATATGTTATTCATTGCTTTCAATATCAAAGGTGTCTAGATCACTTGAATTATCATCAATGAAGGAGACTCTGTCTTGAATCTTCTAAGTATCTCATTCTGGGATATTCTCTGTTTAGAAGATCTACTGATGGATTGCCTCTATGATGCATAGATAATGATGCATCTCAAAAAATATTAAATGAAATTCACGGATCAATAACATATGTTATTCATATTGGTGGTCATTTTTCTGCCAAATCCATTACTTTTAAAATAATTAGAATTGGTTACTACTGACCATTCATTTTTTGAGATTCCTATCAATTCGTAAGGGCTTGCAACAAACTCCAAAAGTTTGATGGTAAAGAACATCTTTCTGTTGTGATTTTACAACCTGTCCTTCTAGTTTTTCCCTTCTCCAAGTGGGGTTTAGATTTTATCGGTCCTATTAATCCTCCATATTTTGCAGGTCATATTTTTATACTGAAATCCATTGACTAATTTAATAAGTGGGTTGAGGTTGCCCCTCTTAGACATGCTCAAGATGAATAGGTGATTTCCTTCTTAGAATCCAATATATTTTCTAGATTTGGTCTTCCCTTAGAAGTTGTTTCAGATAATGGACCAACCTTTATTTTTGCAAAACTAAATCAGTTTCTCACTAAGCTTGGTGTATAGAATTTCACTTCATCCACTTACTACCCTCAAGGAAATGGAAAAGCTAAGTCAATTAACAAAAATATGGTCAAAATTATGAAAATAATCATAGAAGACAAACCTCTCTAGTGCCACTCACTTCTCACTTATGCTCTCAGGGTAGATCATACAACCACTAAGGCTAGTACATGATTTACCCTATTCCATCTCTTGTATGGCCAATAGGCTATCATGCCAATTGAATTAGAACTTACTTCATTACGTTTGACATTGCAAACTAAATATTTAAACTCTACTGATAGTTCTCAAATAATGAATTCATTTCTTTATTTGGAAGAACAAAGGAGTCATGCCTTGGAAAATTTGAAAAGAAGACAACAAACAATGAAGAAATATTTCAATAAACGAGCGAAATATGTTGATTTTAAAGTATTTCTTTGGGATTATACCCACGCTAAAAGAGGGAGACATTCTAAATTCCAAAAATTGTGGCTAGTTCCTTCTAATATCTCTTATGTCCTTGACACAAATTCATACCTATTGAAGGACATGGATGAGAGATTATTCTCTTATAGCACCAAATATTCACACTTGAAACACTATGTGGAACCAACTTGATTGTTGATTGTATATACTTTAAGTATGTTTGTTGTACATATTGTTTGTTTTTCCATTTTAGTTGATGTTTTTTTTTTTGGTCATTTTCTATTTATCTTTGATTGCATAATCATTTCATAGGGATAGAATAAACTAGATCAGTTTTGTCACTTGTTAAGTCATTTTTCTGTAAATATTTTTTATCAGTAATGAGTGATCACACTGAGATATCATGGTTCACTATTCTTTGAAATGTTGGTGGAATATGCCTTCAATTTCATTGTTGTTGTAGTATAGATGGTTTTTTATTTTCCCTTTTTTTTACTTTCCATTTATTCCATCCATTCTAATTTAAAGGAGCATATCAGATACAAATTATAACAAAGATTGGATTCTCATTATTCGATCACATGATATGATTTTTACATTATTGTCCAAATAGGGCCAAACCCCCTCATACATCTCACTTTCCATGAGTTATTCCACCAAGTCCCAGTCCATACATCCTTTGCATTTCATATTTCCCCCCCTGTTGCATGATTATTTACCTGGTTTCTATTGTTATATACCCCTGCTGAGTTCATTCAAACTAGAGTTTCTGATTTCTAAATATTCTATAATCAAATTTCCCTGTGGAGTCACCAGTTTGTTGACATACAAAAGTGCAACACGAGTCCTTCCTGCAAATAAATTTCAAAGAACTATTATTTATATAATCAATAATAATAACTAGTAGGTGGAACCCCTTAAAAACTAGCAAATAAAATTGATTCCCTCCACTTGGCACATGAATTTTTCCAAACATTTTGGTTCTAGTCAAAGTTTAGTGGCATGCTTTTGACATATGCATAAATAACTGGCAAAAGACTCAATGATATTCACAAAAATAAATAAAGGGTCTTCAAATGATCTTATTGCATACTAATTCAATGTGTTGTTTTATGTTGTAACATGTGTTAAAAGGGGGGGGGGGGTGGTTATCAAGTTTTATTCTACATTTGACATTGAGCTACCATATGAAAATATCAAAGCTTTACCAATATCATCAAATAAAAATTCAAACACACTTAAACTTTAATGCAAATAACATAAGTCTTACTATATGTTACTAGGTTTGAATGGTTCAATTGTTTGGTTAAAATATGTTACTACTTCTCATCGAGGATAAATGTGGGATATATGTTAAGTGTTAGAATTAAGGTTTGAATGAATGTGGTGGTGAGAATTGGCATGATATATAGTATATGGCATGAAGTTTTATGTTAAACTTTGTATTTGATATGTTGGAAGCGATGGATGATATGTGTTGGATGGTATATAACTTAGGTTTGAATTTTGGTATGCGCTGAGTGCGCTCCACTATGGAAGGTTTAGCTGAAAACATTGAATTCTCGAGGTCGGTGGATGGAAGAAACGACATGCGGTAAATGGACATCATTCTTCCTCCTTTTTGAACTATACCACCATTTTTTATGCCATTCATTTGGAGTTTTGGTGCTGTTGTTAACTGATTGTTTCAGATTTCTTGGTCATTGTCAAAGATTTGGCATGCTCCTTGAGGTTCTTAAGAAATTTTTCTTAGGTATGGTTATTTTGGATCTTCCATGCATCAAATTTTTTAGCTATGCGCTAATTAAAATTGATATATTGGCTCTTGAAGTCTGCATGTTGTGTGTATTTTGCTTTGTTTGTTCAGATTTGTGTCTATGAGAATATTTAAGGGCTTGTTAAAACTTGAAATGAAAATGGTTTCTAAGCTCTAGAGAAATTGCGATCTGGGTTTTTGTACATCTCATTCTGTGGAAATAATGTGTTTCAAATGATATATCCTATTGTCTTTGGAATTCTCCATTTGGGTTCATTGTGGTTATGTTTGTGATGAAACCATGTGAGTTTTTATATCACATTTTGTGTGATTTTGGCAACATAATATGGGTTGTTGGATATGGGTATGATAGACATATTGCTAATATTGTATCGTTTTGTTGATAATGGGTCATAATAATTTTCTTTCAATATATTCACAGGTTTGGCATGAGTAAAAAAATAAAATTTTTAGGGTGTGAATGTTATAGCATACTCATGTTTCCTCTGTTGTGGCTCCATCTGGACTCTTGGATTTTACAAAACAATTGTGGGCATTTCAACCCAGTAGTAACAAATGATTCTGGGTGTATTTGGGAAAAATTTGTGATGGATACAACTTGCATCTTCCCTCTGTGTGGAAAAATATTGTTTTGACTTGAAATTATTTTATAAACCCTTGGTTGATTACATTACCCTCGTTGTAGCTTGACTCAACAATTGTGCATGAATTCAAATATTGGCTAGATTTCGAACCAAATTTCATCCCCCTCCATTTTTCGATCTATTATTGATGTGGATGATATTTCAAAATCCTTGACAGTTGTTGTTACTCAACTTCTATATTGTCATTGATTGTCAAAGTCCGTCCATGAGTTCTCAACGGTGGATTGTGGGAGTTGTTTTATTAATATAACTATCAGTCGTTGAGAATGAAGGGAAGGGTTTGGATGTCATTAACAAAGGAAAGTGATTTGTTATGCCACAACTTGTTTTTACCTCTGCAATTTATTTTATAACAACATGATAACGAGTTGGCAAGTTTTTATGCTTATTTTGTGTAGAATTATGAATGGATTTCATTTTCTCTTGTGTGTGAATGAAAAGAACCAATATTTTAGTTTTGTTTTAGGTAGAGTACTGTTTGATGATAAATTAGACATTTTAATTCATACTTTGATTGAATTTTTATTTTAGATATGAGATTTTTCAACAGGGGTAGTCATGGAAGAGGAGGAAGCAGGGGCAAAAACAATTTCTGGCAAAGAGGTCATAGAAGGCCACAATTTTCTATTTATTTTGATGTTGACCCTCAGGAACTAAATAAATTATTTCAAACTGGGTTTTTCAACTTGGTTAGCCAAGGAGTATTAAAACCTCACCCTAGGCCTAAGAGACCCCCTTTTCAACCTAGACATTATCAAATGTCCATGTCTCTCTTCAACCTGAATTACACATCAATGATGGGTGGCAAAAAATTGTCCAACAACCTGTAATTCACCATCATGGTTGGCCCATTGTCTCATTACCATTACCTATTCCACCACCATTGAATCAACATACTCAAGTTGACCATGTCATCCCATGTCCAATCTTCTCATGCTAGCAAGAAATTGAAGACTGTCATCCCCGAGATTTCGACGGATAAAGGAAAGAAAGTTGCTTCACCCTCTAAGTCCTCTGAGGAGTCTTCAAAGTCAGTCACTTCTCATGCCTATCATAGTGATGCATAGTCCCATTTCCTTAGCAAAATTCATCCCCAAGGTTCAAATAATCCACTTGTTGCAAAAGTTTTGTCAACAGATAAATCGGAGAAAACAACAAGTGGTGAGAAGAGGCAGATTTCCTCTCATAGTAAATATGGATTTTAATTGCTATGGCAATTTTTTTGGACTGTTTTTATTATGTTTTATGGATGGATATTCTGTTTTATTTTGGGCAGCTGGATACATATATATTTTTGGACAACCAACATGTTTTATGGATGGCAAAATATTTTTGACTATATATATATGATTTTGGGAGATACAAGGGAAATTTTAATTACATATTGTGTGGATTTTGATGGATGGAATATTTCAATTAAATGATGGAGTAATAAGGAGGGAATCATAATTAAAAGGATTTTTTGTTAAGAGAATAGTTAAGGGGTCCCGCCTATTAGTTACTATTTAATATACCATTATTATTGTTTATTATCACTTGTCTCAAATTTGTGTTAAGTTAATTAACACTTAACTAAAAAGGTAGTTGGAACTATCACAACCTCTTTTGGAAGAGATAAAATCTCATTACAAAGAAAGAGACAAGGGGAGAGAGAAAGGAAAATTTTTCTGATATAATGTCTGCTCTTATACTTGTGCGATTACCATTTTCATTCATTATGAGTTTTCTAGAAATCTTAACCCTCTTGTTGACAATAGGGTCTTATTGAAGGTAGCAGGATTCAAATATTGAGTCATTTAATTCAGCAGTTGGTTATAGAAAAGTGGATCATTTATCTTAGGTAGACTATGTATTCTAATTTGTTTGTGGATTAAGTTTCATGATTGATAAAGAATGTTTTGCAGAGTCAGTAAATGGTGCTTTTGTGGCAAAGTTGATCCATATTTTTAGTCTTAATCCTTTCTTGTTTTTAGAGTCTTTTTGTATCGTTCCCATCAGAGGCTTCTAAATCTGATCTCGGTCCATGTTCTCACATGGATTTGAAAAGAGGATTATTTTTTGTAATTCATAATGAAATCAATAAATAAACCAGATTGTTGATTTTGTCTCACTTGTGTATTATTCTATTATTTTTTCAGATTGATATCTCATTTATTTCTTTGTCTCATACATACATACATACATACATACATACATACATACATACATACATACATACATATATATATTTTCTTCTTTTTCACAATTAAATACCATAGGGGGGTTGATATGGAAATTGAGAAGATGATGGTGAAAACCCCTATAGGTCAAGATTGGATGTGAGGAAAAGGCTTGGAAGAGAGTCATGTTGATGAAGAATGGTTTACAAAGTATTTTGTACCTGCAAGACAATGTTAAACCTGCTCGGAACAAGACACAAGATAGATACACAAGCCTTAAACCAAAGGGGAACAAGAAATAAACATTATTTTCTGAAAATTTCAGTAGAATAGAGACATATATCAGAAATATAAATGTTAATAGCTGCAAAATTAACCATGCAAAACACCAAATAATTATTGGGAAATCAAGTTCTAAACATGTAGGTAATATACCAATACTTAGACACAAGTTTTGATGGTGAAAGAGGGCTGCAAAATGATGTTATCAACAATATGTTAGGGAAGCATTTTGGCTGTAGAAAACTTTTGCTAGAGTAGTTCTAGCCCCTAAAATTCACAAGAAAATCACTTGACAAGAAGAATGATTATCATTATTTACTTGCAATTTTCAGCGGTAGAAAAAGTGATGAAGGTGATCAAAGAGATGTTTGATGCAGCCCTAATGGTTGTAGCTTTAGATTATAACAGAAACAAAAATCACTTAGCTAAGATAGACACCCTAGTGGCTCAACCAAGCTTATAGTATGTAAAATTGATTCCAACTTGAACAAATGCAATATCTCTAAAATTCACGATTACCAATGCAATGATTTTATTTATCCAATGCAAATTAGACTAGTGCCTTTATCAATTGGTTTATGGAGTATCTTACTGTAAGAGCTAATTGTGTTGCCTCCCTAGGGGTGTAAGTCGTTTTAATCCCTAGGGAAAACAAACTAGCAAGGTAAATCTAGGGGGTGTATGTTATTTTACTCCTAGCAACCTTGTTAAATAGCTTCTCCAAAACAAATAATGGACCTTGGTGGAGGGTATATGCCTTATACTCCTCCAAGGTTTTTGAACATTAGCAATCATGAAAAAATAAAAAATACTAGGAATATGAAGAAAATTCCTTACCAATTCCACTAGATAGCAAGACAAAACCCTTTTTTACAAAAGTATCTTCTATCACAAAGAAAAGAGAATCATACAAGAGATATAGCGCATCACTTCTTCCACGAGAGACAATTACTAGCATCCAAATAGCAAGAGAGAGAAAGAGATATGTGATTTTCCTGAGAGGGGCAAAAATTTCAGCCAAAACATATGTAATTCTCAAGTGTTATGATATGATACTATGAAATTCCATGACCTTTATTTATACAAGGTATCACTAACCAATTTGGCCACTTAACTAAGGGTAAAACAAAAATTAGGGAGGCTTCCCTCCTAATTTTCCCCTTTACAAAATATAATTTGAGTTTACAAAATAAGTAAGCCCTAAAAGATGACGCCATCCCTCCTAGAAGTGATATTTTGGCATAATGAACAATTCATTGAGAAAGTTGAGGAAGTCATTGGGCCTCCAAAGGCCTAATATCCATGGTACAAGGGTCTTCCTCCATCAAAAAATTCAAATCATCATCAAGTCACCAACACCATCAAACCCTAGATGCCAAGTGAGATGCCATGCTCTAGAAAGTGACATTTTGAGCCTCCAAGGTCAAATGTTGGGAAGAGGGGGGGGGTAGCTTTACTTCTCTGAGATGTCATTTCCTGCCTCCAAAGGAAACATTCATCATATACCTTGACCCAAGGCGTGGGGTATGGAATCCACTCTACGGGCTTCAACGAAGGCCAAGAAAGGATTGTTACTTCACACATGTCCACGAAGCAAGGTCCTACAAAGACAAGTAAATGTGCCCTCTAAGAGTATCAAGTCAAATGTATCATGCCAAGTAAAATCACATTTAATATAAGAGCGATATAAACATGTGCATCAAATCTACATTTTCAAATTAAACAAATTCTCAAAGACCCTATGCAATTTCCCAAATTTAGATATGGGAGGGGTGTCATGATGCCCTATTTGGTGAGCAGATTCCTCAAGTAGGGGAGGCTCCCAAGGACAATCCTTTCTAAGTCATGTAGTGAGTATGAGGTGGATGCCATTAAAATTCTAGGTATTGGGTTTCATGATATAAAATGACTCGTATTTTCTCATTTATGGGTGCCTTTGTAGAGGGTGTGCTTCCCTTTGTCTGCAATGCATGATTTTTCCAAGCCCCTTTGCCATTAATTTATTAGAGTATTTCCAAGTTGGAGCTAAAGTGGGACTTCTACCTAACCATGAAAAACATTTCCCACATTAACTCTACCTTGGTCATACTTGACCATGCTTCCCCAAGTTGAAGACAATATGTGGGACTTCTACCTAAGCATGAAAAACATTTCCCACACACGCTCTACCTCGGTTGGCATGTCCAATTAGTTATTTATTTTACAAGTCCCTCATTTTTTTGTTAGAAACATTTCATTGTTATTGGGATCCCTAGGTGAGAATATGGAAGTCTTATGATTTGATTTTATCTTTTTCCAGCTATAAGCCTCTCGGCCTTCATCCCCTTCTTCCCATGAAATCAGGTACATTCCCTTCTTGGGTCAATAAGCCCGATGACCTAAAATATGGGGACATGAAGGATAAGAAGTAATGGAAAGTGGTAAGTATGACTGGGATTGGTACAAAAACCCTTCAAGGAAAACCCATGATTACAAACCTTTCCCCAAGGGTGGCCACTTACTAGGAAATCATGACACTCACCAAGGTGAAATAAGGAAAAAAGCATAATTTCGAAGCAAAATGTTCCATAATCAAGAGAAGTTTTAATGCAACATATTCAAATGCCCCAAGTATTAAAGTGAAACTTACCACAATACATAAATTTTTATCTTATGGATCAAGATCCACCATCTTCCAGAAGCAAGTTGGTGTGGTGAATGCCATCATGACGAATGGAGAAGTATGGTGGTGAGGTGGGGCTCCATCTATGTAAGTGTAAACTATTGATCAATCCATCTCTTAGTACTACATATATGAAACCTGGGGGCCTCAAGACATAGTCTCCTTAATTATCCCTAGGAATGGGGGATAACAGGTTGTTAATTATAAAATATATGGGTCCCCATATGTCCTTCATACCAATTAAGGGATGAGATAACATGATCTAGATTTTCCAGTCATGCCCTGAATAACTAGATAGTACATACATGTCTCACATTACGTTGTTTTCTATTTTGAATGTACTTGTATGCAATGAATTTGAGTTAGAAATGGATCAAAGATATTGTAACTTAGAATTGGATTTTATATTTTTGTAATCTATGTAATATTATAAAATTGATGTACATGGAATTTGAGAAAAAATCCCCCAATCTTTGGGTTTTGGATTGATCAGTTTGGAATTTTGAGTTCATGTGACATTTTTTATGAGGATTCATAGGCATCTATTCCTAAAAGAAGCCATAAAATGGGATTTATATGACCTCCTCGTTTGGTCTTTCACCATTTAGGCCTCTAGAGTTGGAGATGTTGGAATGATGTGATCTTTTTCTTTTTTATTCTACTTCTATCAATTTTTTATTTGGAGATGATGTGAGCCTTTTCATTTGATTATTTTTCTTTGATCACAATCTTATACCATCTATTTGATTAGTTATTCATAGCATCACCACTAATTTTCTTTACACATGGAATAATTATTTCCTTAAATAATTCTATCTAATCAATTATTTAAGCATCTTTCCCTCTATAGTTGGAGATGTTGGTATATATTATTAACAATGGATACTATGTATGTTGGTATTTTTCTTTCATGTATATTAAGTTGAATATCATAAATTAGACTTATTATTCCCATTTTGTGGGATAAATAAGGAGATGATGTCTCGAGGCCCTCAGGTTGCAGATATGGAGTGTCGAGAGAACACATGACTAACAATGTCCACTTGCGCATATGGAAGCCCACTCTATCACCACATTTTGATCCATTTTCAGCGCATCCACCACACCAACTAGCTTCTGGAAGACAAATGGGTCTTGCTGCATGCGGTACAAGTCAAGTATTGTGGCAACTAATAACCCTAATATTTGAGGCATTTAAACATGTTGTATTTAAGATACTTTTGATAAGAGATTTTTTTTCCTTGGGAAACGTGTCGTATTTTTTCCTCATTTTTCGTGTTGCCTCAATTTTCATGTCCATTTTTGGGAAGATTTTAGACACATGGTTTTTTGTCGATGGTTTTCTATTTTTGGTTAAGGAATTATGGTTGTTGACTAATCCAGGTCATTGGGTTAGGGTTTTGGATGTAGTTGGCTCTTATATGTATATTGTATTGTAAACAATGTATCACAATGAATGAATATATAATATGTTGGTTTTCCCAGTTTTGGGTTTCCATGGGAAAAATATCTGTGTAATGTTTGTATTTTCCATTGTATCTTTTTTGTTCTTTTACTGAAAATTTGTTTGCATTAAATATTGTACAAGGTTAAAATCTACATTTGGTATCAGATCTTTGTTGGATTCAGGGGAATGCCTTTGTGGTCAAGGGTTTGGCTCGGGACTGTGATAAGCCTTGTTACAGTGGGAGATCTGTGGTATTGATTTTTCAAGTGAAAATAAATGGCAAGCATTTCAAAAAAGGATATCGAGAAGTTTAATGGGCAAAGTTTTGAGTTGTGGAAGCTCAAGATGGAAGATCTGTTGGTGGATAGAGATCAGTGGATCATGGTAGATCCAGGTATCGCACCTACATGAACTTCAACAGATGACTGTAAAAAGTTGGATCGGAAGGCGAAGAGAACAATTTGTCTATGTCTCTCAGATTCAATATTACTGAATGTGTCAGAGGAAGATACAACCAAGGATTTATGGGATAAGTTGTATCAATTTAAGTCCCTAGTAAATAAACTATTCCTGAGAAAGAAGTTGTATAATTTGAGGATGAGAGATGGAGAACCGGTGGCAGAGAATTTGAATGCTTTAAATACCATGGTAAGTCAATTAGTATCTATTGAGATTAAAATTTCAGATGAAGATAAGTGTATCAGTTTATTGTGTTCTTTACTAGACGCGTGGGATAGTCTGTTTGTGGCCATAGGTAGTAATACAATTGCCTTGAATTTTGATGAAGTGGTCTCATCCTTGTTGTCGGAGGAGATGATATGGAAGAATATGGAAGGACAGAGCATAGAAACATTGTTTGCAAGAGGATGCTCCCAGGAAAGAAATAGATCTAAGTTCTCAAGTGGGAGATCTAAGTCTAAGGGTAGATCTAAATCTCCCGGAAAGTTTGTAAAGGTATGTTGTGTTGAATTTTCACTATGATAGGCTCAAGAATGAGGTTTATTTCATTTTTAGCATTTACTTGAACCATAAACAAATGTAGCCACACCATTCACAATTGTTGCAATAACCAAGATCACAAGAAGAAATACCATGCACAAGAACACAAGAAATATCCTGGGAAACCCTTCTCAACAAGGGAAGAAAACCCAACAACCCTTTGTTATATTCTCAAGAGAAAGACCTCCCACACCATAGACCTAGAACACAAAATGGTGCTCTCCAAAACCATGAAGCAAGCGCCTAAGAGAGGTGCGCACTTCATCCCTAGAAGATGTACTTGATGAAATTCTGAAATTACATGTGAGTGTGTTTCCTCGATGGGGAAATCACCTTTATTTATACTAGGCTGGACTCATCAAAGGTGGTGTCTATTAGCACAACAAGGCCAACCTCAATAACTCAGAATATAGTTAATAATTAAAATATTAATTATCTTTCACTTTATGGTGGGGTCGACCTGTACCCTTTACATCACAATTAGGGTTACAAGTAAATATTACTCTTAGACAATATATCAAGGGATATCACACACCCACTAGGGGCATGTCAACCTGTGCTCAGCCATAGGGACGTCCTACTCAACATATCTCTATCTCATTCAGTCTCACAGGAGAATCATCTGGAGTATCACATTGTCTCAACTCTTTGCACAGAGGAGAATGATACACCCATCACATGGGCACCCTTACCCCTCACAGGGGTACACACATCATTTCATCTCAAACAACATACCCATCTCATGGGAATCCTCCCCACACATGGGCACACATCATTCCATATCAGTCTCATAGAGGAATGACACACCCATCTCATGGGAACACCCAACTCATGGGCTCTCTCACAGGCTGACTCACTCAGTCTGTTTCCTGGAGGATGTATCACAAAGCTATAATTATCAACACTCCCTCTCAGCTAGGGAGACATTCTCCACTAGGAAAAGTCTCTCATGAAAGTACTCGAACTTTGTCTTGGCAAGTGGTTTGGTTAATATATATGTAATCTTCTCATGTGTAGGAAGGTACTGCACGTGTATTTATTTCCTCTGCACCATGTCTCTGATATAATGATATTTTATCTCAATGTGTTTTGATCTATCATGAAACACAGGGTTCTAAAAGAGATTCACACAACTCTGGTTATCACAATGAATAATGGTAGGATCCATCTCATGATCAAATAAATCTGTCAAGAGCTTGCGAAGCCACACTGCTTCGTGGAATTCCACACTCAATGTTATATAATCTTCTTCTATGGTACTCAAGGCCACACAGATTGGTTTCCTGCTACACCAGGAAACCATGGTAGACCCCAAGGTAAAACAACAACCAAATGTTCTCTTCCATTCCACTTCTTTGCCTACCCAATCTGCATCGATGTATCCCTGCAAACTCAAGTCTACACTAGAGGCATATCTCAGGCCATATCAAACTATGCCTTGTAGATATATCAATACATGCTTCATTTTTATCCAGTGAGTTTGTCTTGGCTGACTCATGAACTAACTAAGTACATTCACTGCATATCATATATATGGTATGGTGTTAACCAGATACATCAATGATCCAATCAGTTGTCGGTACAAATGTGAATCAATATCTCCTGAATCAGTAGAAGCATCATTCATTTTCTTCAAATCCATCACCATCGGTGTAGGCATGGATTTTCACTCTGTCATACCGAACTTATTCAATATGTCCACTATATATTTTCCTTGACTCAGGAAAATCTCACCAGTCCTCTACAATACTTCTAGTCTCAAGAAGTAGTGCATCATACCCAGATAATTCATCTCGAATTCAAAAGTCAATGCTCACTTACATTCAACAATAAGTCTTTCTGAACTAGTGAGGAATAAGTCATCCACATACAATACCAAGATTAGGCACTCATTACCAACAATATGATAATAAAGTTTTGTATTAGCAACACTCTTGCTGAAGCCCAAACTCATCAAGAATCCATCTGTTTTCTCATACCAAGCACGAAGTTCTTGCTTTAGTCCATACATGGATTTATTCAACCTACACACATGATATTTATTGTTGTGTATCATGAATCCTTCAGGTTGTTTGATATAAACTTCTTCCTCAATATCACCATTGAGAAAGGTTTTCTTTACATCCATCTGATATATTTTCCATCTCATGGATGTATCTAGTGCAATGATAGTACGGATGGAAGTGTATCGAGATACTCGAGGAAATGTCTCATCATAGTCAACTCCCTCTACTTGTGAGAGTCCTTTGGCTACAAAATATCTCTTTGTATTTCTCAAAAATTCCATCAGTTGCATGCTTGATCTTATAGATCCACTTGGAAGTCACTACAGATTTCCCTTCTGATCTTGGAACGATATCCTACACATCATTCTTCAATATGGACTGATATTCTTCTGTCATGACATCTTGCCATACCTGCTCACCTGTTGCTTCTCCATGACAAGAAGGATTAGAATCAATGATGTGAATCATGACTAAAAAGTATCTCGAAAGTCTCTTTGGTCTCTTTCTTTCTCGGAATGTGCCTTGAGGAGATGCATGTCCCTCTTCCTCTTGCAGAGTTTGTTGAGCCTAGATAGGCCTTTTATGGCCTACTGCAATGTCTCTGGGAATATCAACTGGATCAACTGGATCAACTAGAACAACTGGATCAACTACAACAATGGTTGTCTCCTTATGAACTACTGAAGGGGAAGAAGGTATTGTCTCACTGTCAATCTCCATCTGAGATTCTTTGGATCTTTTAAAGGCTATATCATCTTCAAAGATAACATCTCTGCTTACCTCAATCTATCTCTGACCATGGATGCAGATTTGATATGCCTTTGAAGATTCACTATATCCCACAAATGTACCCTTTCTCCTTGAAGGGTATAGCTTGGACATATTCTTTTTGGGTACATGAAAGTATATTGGGAACCCAAATATATTGAAGTGTCCAATCTCAGGCTTCACTCTGGTGAAGGCTTCTTCGGGAGTTATTTTCTTCAAAATCTGGTGAGGACTCCTGTTCTGAACATATATTGTTGTCATGCATGCTTTTACCCATAGAATCATAGGTACAATCGGATCATGTATCATCGCTTTGGTTTCCTCGATGATGGTTATGTTCTTCCTCCTTCTCAAATAGTTTTGAATCCCTCTAAAGTATGAAGGATAAACATCTTCCTTTTTTGTTAACCTTCCTACAACAAGAAAAAAAACAAAAGGAAACAAAACAAGAATATATCCTAGAGGAGAATAGTGAGTACATATCTAGAATCAAAATAATTTAAGGATTGTTGTCACAAATACAACACCTACATGTAATTTAGAAAACTTAGAAATGTAGGTTAGAGGCATGATAATTAAGACAATCAAACCTGGAGTCTTCACTTCTAGTGTGGTGTTCCTCTGAATGCAATGAGATCCCTCTGGATCCACGATTTCGGCAAAGGTTCCTTCCTCCTACAAGTACCCTCATGAAAATGATACAAATAATATATACAATTGCATACCTGAGAGTGCTGATATGATTTCTCCAATGGAACCTAGTCGATATCTGATCTTTGACATCTTCATAAAGAAGAAAACAATAGTGTCACCTTTTTTCATCTTGATATTTTGAAGTTGGCCCTTCAATGTAAGATATCTTAGGGTTTTTTCACTCTCAAACATATTCTCCAATGCTTCATACATTTCATAAATTGTCTTCAAGTTGGAAATACAAGGCAGGAGATGATCTCTTACTGAGTAGATTATTATCTTCCTTGCCTTGACGTCTTATTCCTTCTATTCATCGGTAGATGTCTCTGGTAAATATTTTTTTATTGTCCACAATAGATCTTCCTCTTCAAGAGTGATTTGAAGTCTTGACTTCCAGGAGTTGAAGTTCCTTGATCCATCAAGCACATCTTCCACCAAGATTATGTTCTTCATATTTTCAGATCCTTCAAAAACCCTTACCAACTGGGATAGAAAACCTAATGGCTAGGCTAGGCTAGCAACCTTAGGTTTTTTTGGGCTTATGATTGCCAAAAATAATCCTTGAAAGTCATAAGAACACTAGTGAGGTGAAAAAAAACTCCTTCAATGAGCAACAAAAACCCTAATTGTTAAGCCCTAATATTGGCTCATTACCCCTTAATTGGGGCATACTACATTAGTAATGTTATTTTATTTATGTCAGATTTATTCCATTATTTGTAATTATACCTCCTAGTCTCCTATATATACCAAGGAGACATTTTCATTTGAAATCATTTTGTACTTGAACATTTATGTGGGGTAAAAGGAGGTTGCCCCCTCGAAGAGGCTTATTATCTGAAATTATCTCTTTTTCAAGGCATTGAGTACTTATTCTGAGGTTTTTCTATTCTATATTGATATTTGGTTCTTAACATATGGTATCAGAGCTCAAGGTCTTGGGGTTTCACTACTACATCTGAGACACTGTGGAGTTTTCTCTATAACATTTTTTATACAATGATTCAGAAGGAACGACTTGGAGGATATTTAGTAGATGGATCAATGTACTTTGGGTTAAACGTTCAGCTCCTAAGGCCTTATACTTTCATAGATACAACCTTTGTAAGATAGGGTTATGGAATCATCCTGAATTGAGTCATTGCGGAATTTTTGCTATAAATTTGTTTCTGTAATGTTTTAGACCCTAAAATATGGAGGATATTCTCAGAAATTAGTAAGTTATCTGTGGTAGAAATTTCAACTTCTGGGTCATCTTAAATTTGTAGATACACCCTGTGGAAGATAGGGTATCTGACTAGTCTCAAGCAGGTGTTCCAGGTAAAACAATCATAAATTCTTCCTAGAATATCCAAATTGAGTGAGACCAGTTGCATTGGATAATGGACAACCCATAGTAGTTCTGGTACAATTTTCATAATTTATATCAATTATTTTGTGTGGGGCACGCTATACAAGTGAGATCTCCTGGAAAGGCCAAAAATCAACAAGTTGTGGGGAAGTTATAATAAATTCCACTTGGCACATCCAATTTTTATCAGACCTGTGGCATTGAAGAGAAGAAATATCAGAGACCTACAAAAAATAAAATTTCACACTCAAAAGGAATGAAATTTTGGAGATACAATAAAAGGAAGATTGTCTAGCAGAACCACCTCAAAATCAAGGTTTAAAGTGATAGTTGTCCAACATGCCACCAAAAAAGGGAACTTCTACACCAAATAAGCCTCCAAACAATCCTACTTGGACTCTTGATGAAGGTGAAGAAATGCGTAGGGACATAAATGATTTACAAAAGAAGACAATAACCAAAGATGAATTATAAGAGATGATGGATTCAATGGAAGCTAAGTTGGATACTAATATGGATGGTTTAAAAGGGGAGATCATGGAAGGATTGAAAAATTTCCTAATAGAGAGGACACCTGAAAGTGAAATTGTATCCCATGAAATTCATGATGAGGACACAAGGAAAGTGAATCAAGAATGGATAAACTCCAACTTTGGGTTGACGATCAACCACGTTCCTAAGATCAATATGAGGAAGTTTGATGGCAAGGACCCAATCACATGGATACTTCAGATGGAGCAATTCTTTGATCTACATAATGCGCCACATACACAAAAGGTACGAAATTCTTCTTTATATTTAGAACCCAATCAATTTGTATGGTATCAATGGATTTGTTCTCGCAAATCACTCGTCACTTGGATGATTTTCACGGAAGAAATGATAGCACACTATGAGGATGCAAGGAGCAATACCTTCTTTAGCCAATTGATAAATATCAAGCAAAAGGGTTCAGTTACCGAGCACATTGAGAACTTCCAAAGATTGAATATAAAGGTAACAGATATTCCAGATGAGCACTTGATTGATGTATTCAAAGGAACTTTAAAGGATAACATTCAAAATGAGTTTTTCCTTTGGGAACCCAAATCATTGGAGAATGCATTTAAGGTGGCAAGAAATGTTGAAAGTAAAAATATGGATATGGCTACTAGAAGGACCAATCCTAACATCTATAGAGAGAATAATGCTCCTTCTTCTAAAACACCTGAACCTACAAGGTTGGCACCTCAACAATTGGAGGAAAGAAAAGAAAAAGGTTTATGCTTTAATTGTGACAACAAGTACAATAAGGGACATAAGTGTGGTGAGAAGAAATTATTCTACATAGATTGTGCAAAGGAAGAAGAAGAAGACCAAGAACCATATCAAGATGAAAACGTAGAAGCAATTTCGTCTAAAGATTTGACTCCCACGATATCATGTAATGCATTGGTTGGAATTAACACTCCTCAAAACCTCAAGATCGAAGGATACATCAAGAAGAAAAAGGTAATAGACTTAATTGATTCTGGCAGTACTCATAATTTCATTCACTATAAATTAGCCAAAGCTCTCAATTGCTTTGTATATCCAGCGCCAGAGTTTCAAGTAATGATTGCATATGGAGGAACTATCAATTTCTCAGGAAAATGCAATAAGATC
>ML825777.1:85322-96563 GCA_009831015.1 Picea engelmannii | reverse complement strand
ATTCCACTTAGGAAGATGAGTCTTTATATAGAAGCATCAAGAGTTACTCAAGCATTGCAGACAACACTTGTCTCAAGGGGAGGGGCATGTTAAGCCCTATTATTGGCTCATTACCCCTTAATTGGGGCATATTACATTAGTAGTGTTATTTTATTTATGTCAGCTTTATTCCATTAGTTGTAATTATACCTCCTAGTCTCCTATATATATACCAAGGAGACATTTTCATTTGGAATCATCTTGTACTTGAACATTTATGTGGGGTAAAATGAGGTTTCCCCCTCAAAGAGGATTATTATCTGAAATTCTCTCTTTTTCAAGGCATTGAGTACTTATTCTGAGGTTTTTCTATGCTATATTGATATTTGGTTCTTAATACTAATTTTGAATTTTCTACAGAAAATTGCAAAACCCTAGAAACCCTAGCGCCAAAAATCCAAAATGATCGGAAATGCAATCTGAAGCTTGTTGGAGGTGTGCTAAAGGAGTCCGTACACTCCTATATAATTTTTAGCCTCAACATCCAAGTTTAAGGTGTTGAAATCACCCAAAAGGAGAGGGTCGTACAGAATTGCAGAAAACCCTAGAGGGTCGTACAAAATTGTAGAAAGGCGAGGAAGAATGCTTTAATGCTTGTGCAATGGGTTCTTCAAGAGCTAATCTCTAAAACCATGTTGAATTTTCACTATTACAGGCTCAAGCATCAGGTTTATTTAATTTTTAGCATTTACTTGAACCATAAACAAATGCAGCTACACCATTCACAATTGGTGCAATAACCAATATCACAAGAAGAAATACCATGCACAAGAACACAAAAAATATCCTGGGAAACCATTTTCAACAAGGGAAGAAAACCCAACAATCCTTTACTATATTCTCAAGAGAAAGACCTCCCACACCATAGACCTAACACACAAAAGGGTGCTCTCCAAAACCAAGAAGCTAGTGCCCAAGAGAGGTGTGCACTTCAGCCCTAGAAGATGTACTTTCTAAAATTATGAAATTACATGTGATTGTGTGTTTCCTCAATGGGGACATCACCTTTATTTATACTAGACTAGACACTTCAAAAGTGGTGTTTATTGCCACAACAGGGCCGACCTCTATAACTCAGAATATAATTAATAATTACAATATTAATTATCTTTTACATTAATTATATTTCACTTTATGGTAGGGCTGACCTGTACTCTTTACATCACAATTAGGGTTACATGTAAATCTTACTCTTATAAAATATAGCAAGGGATCTCACACACCCACTAGTGCTCAACCACTAGGGGCATGTCCACCTGTTCTCAACCACAGGTAAATCCTACTCAACAGATCTCTATCTCACTAAGTCTCACAGGAGAATCATCTAGAGTATCATATTGTCTCATCTCTCTAGCAAGGGATCTCACACACCCACTAGCGCTCAACCACTAGGGGCATGTCCACCTATGCTCAACCACATGGACATCCTACTCAAAAGATATGCATCTCACTGAGTCTCATAGGAGAATCATATAGAGTATCACATCGTATCAACTCTCTACAAAAAGGAGAATGATACACCCATCACATGGGCACCTTCACCCCTCATAGGGGTACACACATTGTTTCATCTCAAACGACACACCCATCTCATGGGAATTCTCCCCACATAGGGGCACACAACGTTCCATATCAGTCTCAGAGAGGAATGACACACCCATATCATGGGCACACCCAACTCATGGGCTCTCTCATAGGCCGACTCACTCAGTCTATGTCCTAGAGGATGTCTCACGAAGCTGTAATAGTCAACATGTTGGAGATGTGAAAAAGAAGGGCACTACAAGAAGCAGTGTAGATCCAAAGTTGAGAAAAAATAAGGGATCTGAAGAATCTCCTTATACATAAGAAAATACCTCTAAGGAAGAAGGAGGGGATGCATACTTGGATTCTTCAAGTACACATGCAGATCATGTGGCATGGTTGATTGAATCAGGTGCATCCTTTCTTATGAATCCCCATAGGGAGTAGTTCTGTGAATATGAAAGGTATGATGGAGGTAGTGTTTTCTTAAGTGATGATTCAACAACCATAATCATAGGGTGAGGAAAAGTTAAGTTGAGGCTCATAGATGGAAGGATTATAACACTGCCCAGTGTTTTTCACATCCGAGGTTTGGCTAGAAATTTGATTTCTGTAAGAAAAATGGACGATGCAGGGGTAAACACAATATTTGAAAAAGAAATCTGCAGGATGGTTTGAGGAGAAATGGTGTTGTTGAAAGGAGTTTGGTTTGGAACTCTGTATAAGCTGCAAGGAAGCACAATTAGTGATGGGTGCAATAGCTCCATTGTTCCTGATATTGGAGTTGAAGAAGAAAAAACTCCTATAGTGTTTGAAGAAAAGGTTATGTTGTGGCATCAAATACTGGGGAATATCAGAGAGAAGGTTCTTCGACTACTACATAATAAATTTATGGTTGAAGGTATGTCTAACTTCTCTCTGGATTTTGATTTCTGTGAACAATGTGTAGATGGAAAGCAAAATTGGGTAAGATTCCCTTCTGGTGTAATGAGGGCAGACATAATTTTACAGCTAGTTTAGAGTAATGTTTTTGGATCTATATTGGTCCCATCATTGTGAAAATATGTGTACTATGCTTGATTTATAGATGACTTCTCGAGGATTTCTTAGATATATTTCCTCAAGAAGAAATATGAAGTCTTTGACATGTTTAAATATTTTAAGGCTCTTGTTGAGAATCAAACAAAGAAAAGAATTAAGGTGTTGAGGATAGATAATGGCAAAGATTTCTGCGAGAATGAATTTGAAGAATTCTGTAAGAAGTGCGGTATAGCAAGGAATAAGTCTACTCCATATACAACTTAGCAGAATGGAGTTGCAGAAAGGATGAATAGGACGCTGATGGAAAAATCAAGGTGCATGCTCCGTGGTGTCAGGTTAGGGAAATAATTATGGGTAGAGGCAGTGGGTATTGCATGTTACCTGGTCAACAGATCATCCTCATCAATGATGGATGCCAAGAATCCACAAGAGGTATGGACTGGTAAGAAACCTTCTCTCACACATCTCATGGTATTTGGCTATGATGCATATGTTCATGTTCCATTGGAAAACATGAGTAAGCTAGATAAGAAGGCTGAAAAGTGTATATTTATTGGATATAAATATGGTTTCAAAGGTTATAAGCTTTGAAACCTAGAAACTGAGAAGGTAGTGTATAGCCAAGATCTGGTATTTAGAGAAATAAAGGATGTTGTTAAACAAGAAGTCCTACCAAGTAAGGAAGAACCAGAGAAAATAGAGTTTGATTTAAAGGATGATGAATCAGACTCTACAGAAGAACAAGAATTAGAAGAAGAAGATCCTCATACTCCGGTATTGAGGAGATCAGTTCGAGAAAGAAGGCTACCAGGAAGGTATACTCCATCTGATTTTCGTTCAAATTTTTCTTTGTCTATTACTGATGATGATCCTAGAACTTTTAGGGAGGCAGTGGATTCAGAGGATGAAAATCTCTGGAAAAGGCCCATGGACGAAGAAATGGCAGCTTTGGATAATAATGAGGCTTGAGATCTAGTGGATTTTCTGACTGGAAGAAATCCCATTGGCAACAAATGGGTATTTAAAAACAAGATGAATTCATAAGGAAAATTGGAGAAATACAAAGCTCGGTTAGTAGAAAAGGGTTATTCCCAAGTTGAGGGAATTGATTTTGGTGAGATTTTATCTCATGTTGCCAAGTTAACCTTTATAATATTTATGTTATTTGTTGTTTCTACATTTGATTTTGAATTAGAACAGATGGGTGTGAAGACAATATTCCTACATGGGGACCTGGAAGAAGAAATCTATATGAAGCAATCCGAAAATTATGTTGTGAAGGGAAAGAAGGAGTTGGTAATGCAAGATGAAAAAGTCTCTGTATGGTTTAAAACAATCACCAAGGATGTGGTATAAAAAAATTGATACTTGTATGTTGGGACTTGGCTTCATAAGAAACAAAGAGAATCATTGTGTGTATTTTAAATTAATTGGTCATCATTTTATTTATTTTGTCTTGTATGTGGATTATATGTTGCTGATAGGAAACAACAAGGAGATTATCCAAGATGTGAAAACTCAGTTGTCCTCTAAATTTTTTTGGATTACTGAGAGGGGGGGTGAATCGGTAATAGAGAAATTTAATCCTTTTTAACCGTATAATCCAAGTGTTATATCACTGTAGAATTATCATCCAATAACTGCAAAGTAAATAAACAATTAACAAATGAACAATCATACACATACATAGTACACCAGTGTTTTATGTGGAAACCCAAAGTGGGAGAAAACCACATAATGATTTTTCTTATATGTCTTGAAGAATTACATTCATTGGAAGCACCAATTTATTTATTTTTCCAGCTGCAATTGGAAGGAGTCTCCAACCCCCTTTTTTCTCAGGCTACAACCCGAAGTAATCTCCAACTCCCCTATTCTTTGGCTCCAACCAGAAGGAGGATAAAAACCCCTATGTTCTTCGGCTACAACTAAAAGGTGGCTACAACCACCTGTCCTTGCCCCGTCCAACCGCCCTGATGTAGAAGTAGAATTATGGAACCACTGTCACACTATCACTGTGAGATATACTGCTATAAACCTGTACCAATAAACCTAAACCATGCATCAACCTGTAATCAACATGTACCATAAACAAGTGCATCAACCATGCACCAACCTGTACCAAACAACCTGTAATCAAAATGCACCATAAACAAGTGCATCCAACCATGTACCAAGTATGTACCAATCATGTATCAACTACTCATCAACTATGAATCATCAATATGTACCAACTTCATCAACTATACACCTCATGTATGTGCCAACTCATCAACTACTTGTCTCAACCATGTACCCAACATGTACCTTAACGCAAATCCCTCATCAATTTCATTATCCAAATATGATTTGTAACTATGTAATATACCTAGTGTATATGATCACATACCGACAAATCTTCCTTAACTTTCACAACAAGAAACTAGCATTTTCATCAAACTTTTCTTTAGTCTCACATGACTAGTTTGGGATTAGTCAACAACCCTAACTTGAAATAATCATAACTATGTACCTGTAATGAATAAATATCTGAAAGTAGTACACAATTTTCTTCATTTTTCTTTATGTAATTCCTCCAGGTGTCACTACTTGGAACCTCTCAGAAAAGGAGTTATAGAAAAAATAACATACCTTGCTCAATTCTGGCTTATTCTAGAAAGAGACCTTGTACAGCATGTCCCACATGAAATATTTGTTGAATGGATCTGAAAATGTTACACAACATACTAAATACTGTAATCTAACTAACACATTTTGTCTTACTAAATTTGGATCTGTTATGAATAAGTTATGACATTTTTACCCGAAACACCTATTTTAGACTAGTTTCAAGACTAGCCACAAACCCTATTTTCAACGGCATGTAACTCAAAAAATACAACGAACCACAAGCTAAATTTGTTACCATAGATAATTGGATATGTTTCCTCAATGGACTATCAATATAATGGTCTGAATCATTCTAGAAAAAAATTTATTGCGAAAATGGTGAGATGACCTATAAATAACATACCTTAGAAAGCATCATCAAAAGAATTTATCCTCCCTTGAATTATGGCCTTATTTTCTTCACCTTCCCTCTAAAATTCAGCTTAAATATCCTTTGGTTACCTCATTCACCTATAGATATTCAATATTCTCAAGTGTGATGTAAAATGAGAGACCCTTGCCTCTTATTTATACTCTCCATCTTCTAGGTCACTTAACCCATTTCTAGGTCACTTAACCTATTTCTAGGTATCTTAACCCATTTATAGGTCACTTAACCTATTTTCTTCATTTTTATGTTTAACCACTTTCCAAAATTAGAAATTTATCCATTACTTTATCACTTAAATATTCCTCCTTGACTTTGTCACCTCACTTTATCATTTAAATAATCTTCTTTGATTTTGTCACTTCATTTTATTATTTAAATAATCCTTCTTGACTTTGTCACTTTACTTTATCATTTAAATAACAATTTCTTCTTTGCAAGATCTTTGACTTCTTTGACCTTTTGGGGCTTCAATCCAACATATGAGGGTCCTCCAACTTTGTAAGTCCATAACTCTCAAACCGTGAGGAGTTATGTGACATTCCACGTACCATCGGAAATGGTATGACATGTACTATCCATATAGAATAGAATTACCTTAAAATATATTAAAACTCATACCATTATACATGAAACAACCTTGGGTGCATTACCCAAACCTTTGTGCTACCATAATTCACTACCGAACTTTCTTCAAGGGTTGACATCAATGACAACCAATCTTAATCAACAATATCCCCCTTTGGCATTGATGGCAACACTCTGATGCAATACTGAAATCATTTCATGCAATACTGAATTCATATCACTCATGCTCCCCCTGGAACCATGCCTCTATCCTCTGCATCTCTGTGACCATTGGTCCCCCTAGAATCATGCCTCTATCCTCTGCATCTGATAAATCTCTCCCCCTTTGTCATCAATGGAAAAGGTATCTTTCCATCCGGGGCTACTCCCCTTAACTAAACTGTCCTCTTTATGGTGCTTCCTTGTGTACATCTAAGACATATAAGATAATCATTCAAAATAATTCATTTTGTAGTAGAAATAACTCCGAGTCTCTAGAGAAGATACTCAAAGGCTTCCCATGGAAGTGGTTTTGTAAAGATGTATGCCACTTGTTCTTTTGTGCCCACATACTCAACTTTGATGTTCTTTTCTACAACCTGTTCCCGTAGAAAGTGATACTTGATTGGAATGTGCTTCGTCTTGGAGTACATCACCGGGTTCTTTGAGATAATGATGGCGCTTGTATTATCACAATAGATTGGAATGGGATCATCATACTCAACTTGTATATCTATAAGATTTTGTTTCATCCAAAGAACCTGTGTACAACATGTTGCTGCTACAATATACTCTGCCTCAACTGTAGATAGAGATATTGATGATTGTTTCTTTCTTAGCCATGATACTAAACACTCACCCAAGTAGAATGATGCTCCACTGGTGCTTCATCGGTCATCAATTCAACCTGTCCAATCTGCATCTGTGTAGGCAATAAGAGATAGATCCTTTCCTTTTGGATACCATAATCCAAACTCTTTTGTTCCTTTGAGATATTTGAAAATCCTCTTCACTGCTAACACATGTGATTCCTTTGGTGTTTCTTGAAATAGTGCCACCTATCCAACTGCCTGCATTACACCTGGTATATATGTTGTCACATATAGTAGGCTACCAATGATTAACCTGTATTGCCTCTAATTTTTATACTTTGAGTCATCATCTTTGCTTAACTTGCAATTGGTTTGCATGGGAGTGATAACTAGTTTGAAATATTCAATTCCGAACCTCTTTATTATTTCTTTGATATAATTTGTTTGAGAAATAAAAATTCCTCGGTTGCTTTGATGTATCTGAAGTCCCAAAAAGAAAGATAGTTCTCCAAGTAATGAAATTTCAAATTCATTCTGCATATCCTTTGCAAATTTTTGGCTTAACCTATCATCATCATTACCAAAAATAATATCATCAACATAAACTTCAATTAATAAAATATTACCTTGACTTACCTTGATGTAGAGGTTGTTGTCTGCACTTCCTTTTCTGAACCCTGCCTACTGTAGATATTTATCCAGTCTAGAGTAACATGCTCTAGGAGCCTATTTTATACCATACAAGGCCTTCTTTAATTTGCACACATAGTCTACATTCTTTGAAAACTGAAATCCTTCTGGTTGTTCAATGTAGACTTCTTCTTCAAGTTCCCCATTCAGAAAACTTGATTTTACGTCCATCTGATACACTTTAATATTTTTGGAGCATGCATAAGCGAAAAGCAATCTGATTGCTTCCATTATGGAAACTAGGGAAAATATCTCTTCAAAGTCAACTCCTTCAACCTGTGCATATCCTTTACATACCAATATAGCTTTGTTCCTTGTAACCTGCCCATTTTCGTTCAACTTATTCTTGTATACCCACTTTGTGTCGATCATATTCTTATCCTTTGGTCTTGGAACCAATTCCAAAGTCTCATTTTTCTCTATTTGATCGAATTCTTCTTCCATGGATTTGTTCCAAAATTCATCCTTGTTGGCCTCTTCAAAATAGGTTGGTTCAATTGTAGATGTGAGTGCTAGGCGTGTTTGTTATGGTGAATGGATTCTCCTTCTAGTCTCAACTCATGCGTCTTTGTTTCTGATTATATGATCTGAAGGATGATTCTTTTGTACTCGTCTGCTAGGTTTCTTTGGAGGAACTTGTTGAACTTGCTCTTCTACTTCTGTCAGATTCTCTTCATCTTCCTCTTCTACTTCCTTTTCATCTTCTGCTTCTTCTTCAAAAATATGTTCCATTGATTCATTTTCTTCTTCCTTTGATTCTGGTCTACCTGTTTCATCAATTGTTACGTTGATGTTTTCTACAACTTTATTCAATCTCAGATTGTAACTTGTATGCTTTCCTTGTACTCGAGTAACCAAAAATTAATCCTTTGTCCACATGAGAGTCAAACTTTCCCATTTTTCCATCTTCTCTTTTGATGTAGCATTTGCTTCCAAAAAATCTGAAGTGCTTCATATTTTTTGGTATTCCTTTCTAGAGCTCGTAGGGAGTTTTGTCAGTGTTTTTTCTGAGCATTACTCTGTTTTGAATGTAAAATTTTGTATGCATTTCCTATGTCCAAAATATATCTATCAATTTGGAATCCATTAGCATTGTTCGAGCCATTTCCTATACTATCCCGTTCTTTCTTTCAACAACTCCATTCTGTTGAGGTGTCCTAGAAATGGAGAATTGCCTTTTTATTCCATGACTGCTACAGTAGTCCATAAATTCCTTTGAAGTTAACTCTCCTCCATTATCATATATCAAGCATTTGATTTTTGAATCCATTTCATTTTAAACCATTTCCTTGTAGATCTTGAAGTTTTCAAAAGATTTTGACTTATTCTTGAGAAAGAAAACTACAGTCATTCTTGTATAATCATCAACTAATAACATAAAGTATTTCTCACCTTTTAAAACCTTTTTTGTAGTTGGTCCAACTAGATTAGTATGCACAATTTCTAGTGGTCTTGTCGTTAAGTATTCCTTTGATTTGAACCCGGTCTTTGTTTTCTTTCCTTGTTGACAATGCTTGCATAAGTGTTGGTTGGTTTCGTGATCCAGGGCATTTCTCTGACTGCTTCTCTTCTGCTGACTTTGACAAGGTTATCAAAATGTATGTGACCCATTCTTCGTGCCATAACCAAATTTCATCTTCCTTTCCTAGACAAAACTTTTCATTTCCAATTTCACTTAATACATATATGTTGCTTGAAGTTCTCGCAGTTGTAGCAATCAATTTTCTTGAACCTTATTTTCTTATCTAGCATTTTTGTGAATCGAAAGTAACTTTATGACCTTGGTCACACATTTGACTTACACTTAGAAGATTGTGTTTCATATCTTCTACTAGTAGAACATTTTCTTCCTTGGTATTCTTGTTCCCAATTCTGACTGTGCATTTTCCAATGATTTTAGCTGAATCATCATTTCCGAAGGAGACTGATCCATATCTTTCCTTTCGTAATGTAATAAACCTGTCTCTATCACCTGTCATGTGTTTTGAACAACCACTGTCAACATACCAACCATGTTTCTTCTGCTTAGCTTGTAGAGCGAGTGTGCATTCTTCATTGTTATACTGATCCTACTTTCTTATCCATGTCCTTTTCTAAAGTTCCTATCTATGACTATTGTTATTCTGTTGCGGTTCTCTAGGAGGGACTATCATTCTGCAATATTTAGCCATGTGTCCAAAATTGCTACATTTGTAACATTCCACTTCAGTGCTCAAAGATTCAAACATGTTGTAACTTCTTCTCTATGTTTCGCTAGGCCTTCTTGGATAACCCCTTTGTGTATGACTTTCAAAGTTGTTTTTGTTCCTGTTGTCACTACTACATATGACCAAATTTGCCACGGTTTTTTGTTGTTATTTCCACACATATCCGTCGCACTTTCCACGAAAGAAAAGACTATTTTTCATGGAAATTTTTTCATCACTATATCCATGAACCAATTATTCATGGAAATAGCAATGAAATAATCCCTCCATGTGTCATCATACTCAATATAGGTTTACCTTAAAAATCATGGAAATAGAGATGAAACTTTGTCTCAATAGGAACGAAAAACCGTGCCAAAGTAAAAAACTTACCAATAGATTACAACACATATGCCATACGTGCGACGCAAAAGTGTGGAAAGTTGTGACGAAAAAGTGAGGCAATAGCGACTAAATTTTTTGGCAGAGAAAAAATTTATGACGCAGATGCTATATGTGCGACGCAAAACCATGGAAACGTGCGACAAACTTTCATTGATATTACCATGCTTACTAAAACCTAATCATTACCTTGCGATGAAATTTCGTCGATATTGCCACACTTAATAAAACCTAATCATTACCTTGCGACCAACTTTCATTGATATTGCCATGCCTCTTGTAGGTTTTTAAAAAAAAAATCTACATTAGAAGCTGGATGTTGGGATTTGTGAGATCTTCTAAAACAATGGATTCAACCATGGGAGTGGATGGGGGACATAATTAGAATTAGGGTAATAGGGATCTATGGAATTAATTGGATCATCTCCCACCATGATTTTATAATTATTATGAAGTAGGGTGTATTGAAAGGAATTACTTATATCCTCACCATCCTTGATGTGGGTAATACCAAAAGACAATACATAATACACATGATTGTGTACAATTGATTAATAAATGGGAGGAACAATACATGAGATAGAGTAGTGATAATATGGTGAATTGTGAGCTTTATATCCATGATGAAAATATAGTAGGTTGGGCCTACATTGGGATCAATATCGTCACCTAGTTTGGAGCCAATTCTAGGAAAAACATGAGAGATGCAAATCAAGGACCCATATATCAAGCTTTATAGTGAGCACCAAGGTTTGATGTACTATGAAAGAAAGGTTACATTAATTATGTAATTAAGGTGATGCAGGAAGCTATTCATGCTAGAAACATAGTTACTATGAATGCAAGAAATAGAAAACCTTCCATAATTTGGCCACTAAGCCAATGCATGATTCTACTAGTATATATAGTGGAAGATGAAGTCAAAGAATTTTTGAAAAGTTTT
>ML825777.1:66242-76412 GCA_009831015.1 Picea engelmannii | reverse complement strand
AGTTGCATACAAAATTGTTGCAATATAGTTGCATATAGTTGCAATATAGTTGCATATAGTTGCATAAGTTGCATTGTTGCATAAAGTTGCATATAGTTGCATAGTTGCATATAGTTGGATAAGTTGCATATTTGCATATAGTTTCATATAGTTGCATAGTTTCATATAGTTGCATAAGTTGCATATAGTTGCATAGTTACAATATAGTTGCATATAGTTGCATAGGTTGCATATAGTTGCATAAAGTTGCATATAGTTGCATACGAAATTGTCATATAGTTTCATAAGTTGCATATAGTTGCATAGTTGCATACGAAATTGTCATATAGTTGCATAAGTTGCATATAGTTGCATAGTTGCATAAGTTGCATTGTTGCATAAAGTTGCATGTTGCATAAAGTTGCATAAGTTCCATAAAGTTGCATAAGTTGCATGTTGCATAAAGTTGCATAAGTTGCATTGTTTGTCATAAGTTCCTTGGTCATATGTTTGTCTATGGTAGATGCTTTGGCCAACACATTTAGGTCCCTCCCTTACCAGTTATGACCTCTCTCGGGCCTTTTTCACTAGTTGGGTCTTTTTTAGTACAACACGTCTCACTTTCAACCTCTCTTAGTATATCTTGATCATCACTCGAGGAAGATAGATCCGACAAATACCTATTTGGTGGTACCTACACTCATTAAAATAAGAAGATAAGTTATCGTGTGAATATAAGTTTGTGGTACCAACACAGTTGGATATAGTTTCATATAGTTGCATAAATTTCCATATAGTTGTATATAGTTGCATGTAGTTTCATATAGTTGCATAAGTTGCATATTTTCATATAGTTGCATAGTTGCATATAGTTGCATAAGTTGCATATAGTTGCATATAGTTGCAATATAGTTTCATAAAGTTGCATATAGTTTCATATAGTTGCATAAGTTGCATTGTTGCATAAAGTTGCATATAGTTGCATATTTTCATATAGTTGCATATAGTGGCATAAGTTGCATATAGTTGCATATAGTTGCGTAAGTTGTAAGTTGAGAAATCCAGGGATTCCACCAACACTCATTTAAATTTATTTTTAATCACTTGCCAATACTTCTTTTAGTTCGTTGATATTGATCTCGCACATGAGGTAGTTTATATCTATGAGCATTTAGGATCAATTTTGCAAGCCTGAATTTGATGTGTAAATATTTATGAAGGTATTGGATTCCTTAATGACTCCTTAGTAATGTTGACGAGTTGAAGAAGTTTTGAAATCACCAAGCAACCATGCAGGAAACTCAATGTTGCATAGAATAAGAGTTTAATTTTTTTATGAGTAATGGATAATTCACATTGTAGAATATCCTTCAATATTTTTATTGTTATCTCTATGAACCATTTTGTCAAGAAAACATCTAAGTCATTGACTTGAAGTACTTGTTGATTTCCCAATCCATGATTTTTCCTCATGATAGATAAATCACTAAGTCAAGAGACCAAAATTCCTTTAAAAGTTAGTAATTGAACCTTCATCATTGAAGTAAGAAAAGAAAGGTGTCAATGTTTTTGTATATTTGGATAATTTAGCCAAGAAAAGGAAACTTTCTAGGTTGGGAGGCCAGTGAGTCTCCAAACCTAGTGACTAAACCTTCTTGAGCCTTAAGGTATACGATTTACCCCCAAAAAGAAAAATCACTTATTCAGTGAGGTTACTCATTGTCCAAAGCAAGCGATTGAGGTTATTGACCCTTGCACTCAACAAATTTCCTCCTTGGGGTAAATCACTCACTTGTCCTTATTTGTCCTTATGACATCTCTTGGGCCTTGTACACTATTTGGGGTCTTTTCTAGGTTGAGGAGCCTCCCTTGGGTCCCCAAACTTCCCTAATCCATTAGGGCACACTTGTCATGACCAAGGGGTAAGTTAAAGTCAACATGGGTAGTCATAACTGCAACATTGACTAAAAAAACCTATCTCGATAGAAAGTTAGATATAGTTCCTATTGATTCACATTGTATACCATCAAAGGCCTGTGAATTGGTCAAGGTGGAATGAGAATGGGAGAACCAAAGTGTTGTTATATTGACTTAGATATATGAACTATCTCCATGATATAAGGACTCATTTGGAAAATGAGACATAGTTGAATTTTTCTAAGTCTTAGATAACTAGAACATCGAAGTTGGCATGTTTTAAGGCCAATTGAATCTAAATAAGATTGAATGACATCACTGATCTTGTCAGTGATAGAGACAAACACCTAATTACTTTAAGTTTACTTATAAATTATTCTTATTTTTGTTGCTAATATAAATATCTAAACATGGTTTTCAACATATGTGGTTCATTGTGATGTCACTGGGATACATAGTGGTCATTTCTTAAAACTAAACCCACGACCTCATCGTCAAGAATCATGTGGAGTGTGCATGTGATTAGGGGATCACCAAATTCGGTAGATGTAGCATCAACTAGGGGATCATGTGTTTCTACCACATGATGTTGTAATTTGACATGGTATCTCTGGACGGTCTTGCAAGGTTTGAGAGGGGTGCATGATCTTCCATCAATTTCACTGCCTTTTTACAAAAATCTAAAACCAAATTGATGAAAGCCTCAATTGCATTTTGAATAGTGGTTGCTTAAGGCATAGGTTCTTCTAACTACCTCATACACACATCAAAACTACCTACCCTAGTCTCAATGCCCAAAAGTGCAACATCTATATTTTCAACTATCAACTTATTTTTTAACATTAGTAATGTCATTGTAAGGTATTTCATTTTTTGTTTCCAATGTCCTTCAATTGGATTAACATTGTTATCACATATAAGTTTTCTGGCTTTTGACATCTTAGGAGCGGAAATTTCATAGCGTTTAGCTACCGAAAGTGTGGACTTTCAGTAGCTTAAATCTCAAGGTTTTATATGCTGTTAGCTTCCGAAAGTGAAGGTTTTTCAAATAGTGAACAACCTGTCACACGCCTAAATGGATGTGATACACCTGCCATCACCAGTTAAAGGATGCCGAAATCATCTCCAGAGGACGGGTTGTTTTCTCTTGTTCTATCGTTATGGTTTTATTTGATTGATTTGCTAACCCTAGGTCATGTCATATGCTACACACCACTTCTCCTTGTCTCAACATTCCTTTCTCCTCAGTGCAGTGTTATGTCAGTTGATAAATCGGGTTGGATATGTGTTTTCACCCAGACATCAAAGCATAAAGTTGGAAAACGTACAGATGGTAGATTCCCTGGCTTCGTGCACTCAACAGATATCTGTGTATGATTTAGTGGTCATTTTACCTCCAGCAGCAGATCAATTATGAGGAGCTTGGAAGGATGAGAACAAACAATAGTTACCTATTCAAAATATTATGCCAGGATTTCCGGTAGCTTACGTTAACCTGAAAATGCGCTATTAGTTGTCGAATCTCTAGACTTTCGACAAGTAAAATGGCTCTGTTTTGTGCGCACTAGCTGCCGAAACTGCAAACATTGGCTAAATTACAGGATCTCGCCCAGATCATCATCAAACACTACCAATTCATTATTCACAACTCCTAGTCTATTTTTGGGTTGAATCTTAGCTGTTTCATGCTGAAGGAATAGTTGATTTAGTATTGTAAAATCTCTTTAATGAAAATCCATCATTAAACCCTAGTTTTTAGGGATTTAGTTATACGTTACTAATTTTTTGTTCTAGTCCTTAGACACTTGTTCATTTCTAGGAAGTTTCCTTTTGTAACTCGAATATGTCTTCAGTAATTCGAGGGGGGCTAAGAAATCTATATTATTGTAAATATCTTAAGGAGAAAAAGGGGGGGGGCACGAGATAGTATTTTTTTTTGTGGCTGTAGATTTTATTTTCATCTTAATAAACAATACACAAGTTTTGGTTATCTACAACAGAGATTCATGTGATTATTTTTCAGAGTATGTGATGTTTATTAGTTTCCATGCCATGCCATTTGAATTCATTATCAAATTTCTTCTTGATTTGTAACTGCTTTATGCTATGGAACTCATCCTTAGATGCTCTATTGCATGAGTAGTCATAAATTATTTCTTAGAGCATGAATTGAAAGGAAATCCACCACCTTGTGGAGATAATTTAGAAGCTACAAATTTTTGTGTTAAAGAGAAAGGTGAGAGGGCATCAAATCTAAAGGCCAACCCAGATGATAAAGAAGAAATTGTTGCTAGAGTATATGAGCTTGAAAAGTTTAAAAATCAACTCTTAAAGATGCAAGGGTCTAGATTGAAACCTGACATCCCATAGAAAGATGGGAAGATCGACTTTTCCCAGGACTTCTTCACTCGCCAAACATTCCTAATTGTCTCTGGTCAATTCCAAGTTGAGACCTATGCTTGTGCACTTAGTAGTGTGTACACATTTGGCCCAACATTCTATTCTGAAAATTCTCATACATCAAGGCATATTGCGGAGTTTTGGATGGTTGAGCCTGAAATTGCCTTTGCAGATCTAGAGAATGATATTTAATAGATGAGGTATTTAAAAAGGGGATAATTGTGTGAAACTATCCAAAAGATATCAAGGAATTTTACATGTTTCTCAATGATGGTGGAAATATTATTGATGTCATGGATGTACTTGTGCCTAAGGTTGGGGAATTAATTGGTGAGATTAGTTGAAGGACATTTTCTTCTTTCATATTTGTCTTTGGTTATGCCCTCCCTCCAACTGCAAGACATATCCTCGACACTTTATCATACCTAAGCATTGGGGTCTGCTCCTAATTATGTGTGATGGATACCTCAGCCTAGTAAATCTGGGGGTGTTTTCTTCTTTCAGTTCATGCTCTAACTTATCAGATATCTGAAGGCCCATAATTTATCCTTCTGTTGGATGCTCTATCCCAACAGTCCTTTGAAGTAATTTTCAACTGATTTATATGAAGTGGCTACTAGTTTCTTTGTTTTGAATAGAGGTACTCACCATTCCGTGTGCCCTCGCGTGTGCCCTCGACTTAGTGCCCTTCGAGTGCCCTCACAGTGTATCTCCTCCGTGTTCCCTTTGTGTTCCCTCTGTGTGCCCTATCTCTCCCTGGTAGTGTATCTCCTCCCTCGTAGACTCAATCCCCTTGGTTGTGTGCTCCCCTTGGTCGCGTGCACATTGATCTCCTTGGTCGCATGCAATGGGCTCCTTCCTATGCTTTGGATACTCTCCTCCCTCGCAGAATGAATATCTCCCCTTGGTCGCGTGCTCCCCTTGGTCGCGTGCTCCCCTTGGTCGCGTGCTCCCCTTGGTCGCGTGCTCCCCTTGGTCACGTGAACAGTGATCTCCTTGGTCACATGCAATGGGCGGGCTCCTTCCTATGCTTTGGATCTCACAATAATGGTTTGAATCCCTTATGACATGATCGTGGTATTTTGAATTTACATGTTTTGGTATTAAAATTATTTTTGAAATTTTGGGTAGACTTAATTATTTTTTAATGTTTCAAGTTTACAAAATATTATAAAAAAATATTTAATTTATTATTCCAAGGTGTCTAGAAGCATCATAGATATTTAACTTTGTAATTATAATTCGAATAACACCATTACATTGAACTCATGAGCACTATTGCATTGAACACACTAACTTCCTAATACATAATAATATGTAGCCACTTTGACCTTGAACACATTACACTCTATAGCCCTTGTGATCCTTGACACAATCATCTCCTAACCCACGACGACCTTGACATAATTAACTTTACACATTAACCTCTTACACACCTCAATCCCTAACCAATGTGACCCTTGAGATACTATTCCCTTTAACTTGGAATACAATCACCTCCTAACACACTATGACTCCCAACTATTATGACCCTTGTCACACTATAATTGCTTACAACCTAACCCTCTAACGCACTATAACCCCTAGTCATTGTTATCCCAAAAAAAATGCGACTCTTAACAAATTCACCCATTAACACACCTTGATATTTACTAATATGACCTTGGACACACTATACTCTCTAACCAATATTACCTTTACACAATCATTTCCTAATACTTTTTTCCATGTCACTATGCATGGGAAATACTCGAAGACTTCATCATCATCTGTGGGTTGTAACTATGGTAAATCGTTTCACAAGGACATTGAATATTAACATATAACATATAATCGGCTCAAGGACTTGATTTCGAGATCTCTTATTTTCAATTCACAATGCTCAACCACTTGAGCTAGCCCATCTAGCTTGGCATCTCATAATATACTATGAACTTTGAACACATTGACCTCTTAACACAATGGGGCTCTTAAGTATTATGACTTTAAACACATTATACCTTCAAACCCTTGTGCTCTTTCATACAATCAACTTTTGACCACTCTAACCCTAAACACATAGTACCCCCTAACCGTTATGACCCTAGACACAAACACCCCTTAATGCACTATGAACCCAAACATTCTAACCCACCCTCTTGGAAATATTGACCACATTGACCATGTTTGACTATATCGACCATATTTGGTCATATTGATAATGTTTCATCGTGTTTGATTATTGTTGACCATATTTTCCATGCTTGAATATATCAACTGCATTGACTCACTAACTCTTAATCCTCTAAGCTACTAATGTCCTTATCCACTGACTTTAGTAACCCATTAGCGATATTTAACAATCATTGACCATATTTACCATGGTTGACCCACAAATCYTTGGACCTCATAGCTAAATAACCCAACAAATCTTAATCTATTAAGTAAGTAATTTTTTCACCTAGTGATCTACTAACATAATCAACCCCTAACGCACTATGACCACAAACATGCTAACTTTTCCCTTTGACACTATGACCTCAAGTATGTTAATCCTTTAATATCATGTGACCCTTAACCCCATGACCATCAACAAAATCACCCCCTACTACTCTACGTTTCAAAAACACAATAACCATTATAACACCTAACCTTTGCAACCTTATATACAATATACCTCTTTATCCTCATTACCAAGTCTTTTGTAAAAAAAACTTATGGTGCACATGATGCACATCAACTAGAGAGTGACATTCTTATCCTTGTCATTATGTTGGTCACCATTGGATCCATTAAGGATTCATTAATGGTGATTGACATAATGATAAAGATAAAATTGAAGGAAACAATGAATCTAATTATAATGGGGAAGATGTTGATGGAAAGGGTGATGATGGTAGCAATGAAGAAAAATAATATKTTTTGTTAAAAAAAAWAAAAATTCACAAATAATGTTTCCATGTAAAAAACTTCTTCCATATATTTTAACATTAGTTTCCATTATAGGCTTATCTTATTGTAATTGTTATGTAAAAACAATTGAATGCACATTATGCACATCACTCAGAATGTCAACATTATTTTTATCAATGAAATCATCCTAATCATCCTTCTACTAATGATGAACATGATTCTAATGAGTATTTCCCAAAAACAACATTGAAAATGATCATAAACACTATTTTATCTTCAACAACATGGCACCTTTAAGATGGTAAGTGCATGTATAATTTCTCTTTTTCCCCTCTTTTACTTTTGCATGTCACTACAATAGGATAATTGTTATTCACTTGATTGTGTGGTAGTTAATTAGAGTTATCTTTTGCTCTCTTCTAAACCTCTCTTGATTGTAATGTATCATTGTTTGATTTATTTTGTCAATCTTTATTTAAAACTTAGTGTCATTATTCCAACACTTCACATTGAAGGGTGATGAATAAGACTAGGGGTAACTTTCAATTCAAGGCTAGGAATGATCAGGGCCACATCAAGTGAAGGAAGAAAATTAATAAGGTACATGTGTTGTACCATTCCATGTCAACAACAATGCATCCATTCACTGGGAACACTAAAACCCAACAAATCGATGACTCCACTAAATTAGGGTTTATGGTTTACATGATGAATTGATGATGGGAGAAAGTGGGTGTGTGAGTCAAATTTGAGTCCATAAACATTCTCATATCTCTAAGGAATGTGAATAGTCTATCCATGTCAAATTTCAATGCATACAGAAACAGTTTGAAAAAAATTCAACGTTGGCCCCATTCACAGGTCACTGTTGCCCGTGTCTAGTCCTAGTACAATTTCCTTGTAAAATTTGTATAAAATATTTGGAGAATGATAATTTTGAAGGTGCTAGGCCTCTTCCTACACACCATGGCCAGATCACCTCTCATTGATAGTCTGTGTATTGATCCCTTTTAGTTTTGGGTTGTTAGTATTTTCAATTGCACACACCTTTCAATCTAGTCAAAGTTCAATTAATGTCTCTTGTTACTATAGGGTTATAAAGCCTCATGATCCCAATGCCTATATGCCTCCAACTGTGTTATCTAATGATCATTTGGTGACAAGTGTCATGAAAGGTGATGACTAAGACTAGGGGTAACTTTCAATTCAAGGCTAGGAATGACCAGACCCACATCAAGAGAAGGAAGAAAATTAAGAAGGTACATGTGTTGTCCCATTCCATGTCAACAAAAATGCATACATTCATTGGGATGACATACCTACATCATTTGTATGATTAGGCGCAATCACGCAAAGCTCATCTTGGTTTCGAGAATAGTTCATTCTCTACTAAATAGGGGCAACCACATGAAGGTGGAAGCTCTAATTATGCACCCCACCCCCCCCCACATCACTCTCAATTTCCCCATAGTACCTAATTTGAAATTATAAATAACATGTATCATATACTATATTATACAAAATAAAAACATATAAAGATCATATAAAAGATATAAACAAATACCTCTTCTTTTCAACAATTAAATATCAGTCATATTCTTATTCATCCATCTCAACATCTGTATCAGGATCTGGTTCAAAATCGATATTGGTGAAAGGCTCATTCATATCAACATCATCATCAATGTCATTTTCACTAATATAGTTATCGATATCGTCAATAAGATCGTCGTCTCTTACATTTGGATGATCAACTTCTTCAACTTCTTTGTCTGACACATTGACTACATGAGCCACCTACTTCTGATCTGCATAATCATGATCTTCTTCCTCATTATTATCTTCATCCTCATATACATGATTATACTTTATTGGCCTTCCTCTTGGATCATATCTAACAACGTATGACCAACCTGCTTTACCAGGTACCTCTTAGTAAAATACTTGCTCACATTGACTTGGAAGAACATAAGGCTCTATACCTGGTTCAAATGCCCTTGTATTAACCGTGGTAAATCCATTATCATGCTCAATAATAGTTCTTTCAGGATCACGTTCATTCATACGTAGCCTGTACCATTTAACCTCAAACAAAACTATTTTAAAGAAATTAAAATCACACTCAATTATATCCTCCAAATGCCCATAGTACCTATTCTCAGTTTCTTCCAAATTTCTGTCACTTCTAGAGGAAATGTTGGTGACCTTAAACACTACAGTTATCCCACAATCCAAGGTTTTCATCTTATCATCCAACATTTTGATACAAAATTTATGACCATTACACCACATAGCCTTGTGATGTTTCAACTGCAACATGGACAAGAAGTAAAAAATTCATTGCCAATTAATAAACCTCATATAGGACTTAGTAAATATATATTTCAAAAAATTAAACAAACCAAATACATTGAAAAATTGGGAAATAACTAGGAAAATGTGGGTAAAACATTTTACTTGCCTGTTTATCTTTTAAACCAAAGGCTAAATCAACTTCCCTTGGTGTAAGATCAGGAAGTTGATCTCGATGACGATGTGTTGTTTTAATCATCTTACTCACCCCTTCCCATGATAACCTACCAAAGTATTCTTCAATATATTCTATCCAATGCTCCATCCAATCAAGGTTGTTTGCAATGTATAAATGTAAAGCATCCCACTCTCGAGCAAATATATGATAAAATAACAATTTAATATCATTAATTAGCTATTGTTAATAAAGGAATAATTTAATATAGTTCAATATGCAGGAACAAAAAAATGTAAAAAATCAGTATGATAAAATAAAATTGGAAAAATAAATGTGTAATATATTAAATCTATGTCAACATCTAATAATTACCTTTCACAATCCTCATGTTACCTTTCCCCAATAGGACCTCCCCTTCAAATTTGTTGATGGAGTCGAGATGCCAAATGTGAGGCACATTCATATTTTCTGCTAATTTAGGTAGATATTGACTAATATACACTGTGCATTGA
>ML825777.1:46333-61374 GCA_009831015.1 Picea engelmannii | reverse complement strand
TGTTAGCTTTGCAATTCACAGCTTTATGTCCAAAATTATTACATGCATAACATAAACCAAAAATGATAGTTTGATACCTGGGAGTTGAAGATCTTCTGAAAGGAGGTAGTCTTATAAATTCTTCTTCTTCCTAAGGCCTATCTGATGATTGTTGATTCTGAAATCTGAATCTTCTTGGTGGAGGAGTGTCCCTGTAATCTTCCTTGTATATCTTCATATCCCCCTTGATTATTTCTGCATAGATTTTTGGATATGTTTCTTGCTCTGTTGTTTTGGAGCTTGATCCTTTTTCTGCCTAATTGTATCCAAGTCCAAATTTGTCATGATGAGATTTTTTACTGTTGATAATGTCATCCAAAATTTTTGAGTTGTTCTGCATATTTTTCTTTTGAAGATCCTTTCTTAATGTGACAATCTTTGCTTCCAAATTTCCAATGATCTTGTATTTTTCTTCTATTTGTTCTTTGAGTGCTTCTTCAATTCCTTTATCTTCTTCTATTTGAACCTTCAAATTTGTGATCATTTGTTCTAGTTATTGAGTGTCTTCTTTCTTGTCTAGTTCTGCTTGTAGTTTATTTTTTTTCTTCTTTTCTCTTCTGATAACTTCTATGGCACACATTAATTCCTCTCGGTAGTCAACTTATGCCTCTTCAATTTATTCTTCAACTTCTTCATATTCTTCTTCAGCTTCTTCATATTCTTCTTTGGAGTCTTCTTTATCTGAGTCTTCTACTTCCATGAATAAAACTCTTTCTGTCTCACTGTCACTGACTTCATCTTCATCTGATGATGAGATGTCTTCTTTGGTGCATAAGATTTTCTTGAAAACTTTCTTTGTGGTTCTTTTGCCTTTATATGTTTGTTTTCCTTTTGAGTAACCTTCATCATTTCTCTTTTTCTTATAAGGACATTTGTTAGAGAAATGACCAATACCATCACAATTAAAACAAATTAAAGGAAGCTTACCTCTATACCTACCGTCGGTTCCCTTGTTTAGTATTTTGACAAAGTTGGCCACTTCTTCATCATCTTTTGAGACGTCACTATTGCTGCTATGTTCTTCTTTTTGCCTTCTCTTTTGCTTTGAAATTTTAGATGCTTTGAAGGGTGCTTATTTTATATCTATATTTTCTTGTTCAGTTCTCATTTCATATGCTGTGAAGATTCCATGTAATTCGTCCATGATTATTGAGTTTAGATATGATCTCTATTCTAGTGTTGATATCTTAGGGTCAAATCTCATAGGAAGAGATCTTAGTACTTTTTGAACAATTACAGATTCATTGATTTCTTCTCCCAATCCTATGATTGCATTTACTAATTCATCAACTCGTAAAAAGTAAGCTGAAATATTCTCATCTTCCTTCATCTTAAGTTGTTTGAACTGACCTCTGTAAGTTTGAAGCTTTGCTTCTTTGACTTTTGAATCTCCTTCATAAATATTTTGAAGTTTGTCCCAAATCTCTTTAGCGGATTTACAATGTGAAACTTTGGTGAATACCATTTCACTAAGACCATTCAGAAGTGAATTTTTGGCTTTGGAATTATTCTAAGCGAGTTTCACTGCTTTGTCATTTGTTGGAGGAACTGTTGGTGCTGTGTATCCATCGACAATTGATTGCCAAATTTCAAATCCCTGTGCCTGTATATATGTTTTCATCCTTATTCTCCAAAATGCATACTTCTGTCCATTGAACTACGATATTCCATTTTTATATAATTTGTTTCTCTCCATGATATACCTTTCAGTGTTAAACTAATTTCTGAAGGAACCTTCTCTGATACTAATTGTTGGATTACTGAGAGGGGGGGTTAAGTAGTAATAGAGAAATTTAATCATTTTAAACCATATAATCCAAGTGTTATATCAATGTAGCATTATCATCCAATAATTGCAAAGTAAATAAGCAATGAACAAATGAATAATCATACACATACACAATACACCAGTGTTTTACGTGGAAACCCAAAGTGGGAGAAAACCACATAATGATTTTTTTTATATGTCTTGAAGAATTACATTCATTGGAAGCACCAACTTCTTTTTTTTTCCAGCTGCAACTAGAAGGAGGCGAACCCCCTTGTTTCTCAGGCTACAACTTGAAGGAAGCTCCAACTCCCCTATTCTCTGGCTACAACCAGAAAGAGGCTACAACCCCATATGTTCTTTGGCTACAACTGAAAGGTGGCTACAACCACCTGTCCTTGCCCCGTCCAACCGCCCTAATGTAGAGGTAGAATGATGGAGCCACTGTCACACTATCATTGTGAGATATACCACTATGGACCTGTACCAATAAACCTGAACCATTCATCAACCTTTACCTCAACCTGTAATCAACCTATACCAGAAACAAGCGCATCAACCATGCACCAACCTATACCAAACAACCTGTAATCAACCTATACCATAAACAAGTGCATCCAACCATGTACCAAGTATGTACCAATCATGTGTAAACTAGTCATCAACTATGACTCATCAATATGTACCAACTTCATCAAATATACACCTCATGTATGTGAGAACTCATCAACTACTTGCCTCAACCATTTACCCAAAATGTACCTTAACCAAAATCCCTCATCGATTTCATCATCCAAATATGATTTATAACTATTTAATAGACCTGGTGTATATGATCACATACCTGCAAACCTTACTTAACTTTCACAACAAGAGACTAGTATTTTCATCAAACTTTTCTTTAGTCTCACATGACTAGTTTGGGATTAGTCAACAACCCTAACTTGAAATAATCATAACTATGTACCTATAATGAATAAAGATATGAAAGTAGTACACAATTTTCTTCAGTTTGTTTTATGCAAATCCTCTAGGTGTTACTACTTGGAACCTCTCAGAAAAGGAGTTATAGAAAAAATGGCGTACCTTGCTAAATTATGGCTTATTCTAGAGAGAAAACTTGTAGAGAGTGCCCCGAACGTAATTTTTGTTAAATGGATATGAAAATGTTACACAACATACTAGATACTGTACTCTAACCAACACATTTTGTCTTATTGAATTTTTATCTGTTATGAATAATTTATGACGTTTTTACCCGAAACACATGTTTTAGACTAGTTTCAGGACTAGCCACAAACCCTATTTTCCACGGAGTGTAACTCCACAAATACAATGAACCACAAGCTGAATTGTTTACCACAGATACTTGGATATGTTTCCTCAATGTCCTATCAATATCATGGTCTGAATAATTCTAGAAAAAAAGTTACTACGAAAATGGTGAGATGACCTGTAAATAACATACCTTAGAAAGCATCATCAAAATAATTTATCCTCCCTTGAATTCTGCCCTTATTTTCTTCACCTTCCCTCTGAAATTTGTCTTAGATATACTTTGGTTACCTCAGTCACCTATAGATATTCAATATGCTCAAGTGTGATGTAAAATCAGAGAGCTTGGCCTCTTATTTATACTCTCCATCTTCTAGGTCACTTAACCTATTTCTAGGTCACTTAACCCATTTATAGGTCACTTAACCTATTTTCCTCATTTTTAGGGTTAACCACTTTCCATAATTACAAATTTATCCATTACTTTATCATTTAAATATTCCTCCTTGACTTTGTCACTTCACTTTATTATTTAAATAATCCTTCTTGACTTTGTCACTTTACTTTATCATTTAAATAATAGTTTATTCTTTGCAAGATCTTTGACTTCTTTGACCTTTTGGGGATTCAAGCCAACATATGAGGGTCCTCCAACTTCATAAGGCCATAACTCTCAAACCGTGAGGAGTTATGTGACGTTCCACATACAACCAAAAATGGTATGAAATTTACTATCCACATAGAATAATATTGCCTTCAAATATATTAAAACTCATACCATTATACATGAAACAAACTTGGGTCCATTACCCAAAACTTTGTGCTATCAGAATTATCTACCGGACTTTCTTCAAGGGTTGACATCAATGAAAACCAACCTTAATCAACAAATTTGACATGAAGGATCTCGGTGCTTCAAATTTCATTTTGGGCATGGAAATTAAAAGAGATCAGAAAAGAGGAAAATATGGTTAAATCAGAGAAAATATGTCGAGACAATATTGCAGAGATTTAATATGCAGGAATGTAAACCGATCAAGGTTCCTATTCCTATTGGTGTAAATTTATCTGCAAATCAGTGTCCCAAGACACATGAAGAGGAGGAGAACATGTCTCATGTTCCATATGCGAGTGCATTTGGAAGTTTGATGTATGCAATGGTCTATACTAGATCGAACATTTCACATGTAGTGGGAGTTTTGAGCAAGTATATGTCAAAACCAGGGAAGGAACATTGGACAACAGTAAAACGGTTTTTTAGGTATTTGTGTGACACTGATAGCTATGGATTGTGCTACTAAGGAAGACTGGGATTGGACAAAGTGGTGGATATACATGGATTTGTGGATGCAAACTGGGCTGGAGATTTGGATCGTGGGAGATCTACAAGTGGGTATGTGTTTAACCTGTTTGGAGGAGCAATAAGTTGGATGAGCAAAAGACAGGTTGTAGTGGCACTTTCAACTATATAATATTAATACATGAAAACCACTAATGAAATTAAGGAAGCAATATGGTTACAAAGATTGTGTTCAGGTATTGGGTTGGTACAACAAGTTGTAAGGTTAGATTGTGATAGTCAGAGTGCAATTTTTATGGCGAAGAACATGGGTTATCATTCAAAGACAAAGCATATTGATATTCAATATCACTTTTTGAGAGACATGGTTGAAGAAAAGAAAGTATTGTTCATGGAGGTGGACACTTTGAAGAATGTTGCAGATTCATTAACAAAATCTGTGAGCACTGAGAAGTTCTCTTGGTGTACAAGATCCATGGGCATTACTACCTTGGATTATTGACTATGTAACCCTGTAACCCCCTATATGAAAACAAAACAACAAGCGGGAGTATGTTGGGTATGTGTTATATTATTTGCATGAGTTGCAGTGTCTTTGTTGCGCCAGGCATGCAGGGGGGGAATTCCCCAGCACAAGGGTTCGAGGGCAGTGCCCCTGAGAATTGTTTTTGCCTCGAGAAATGTGACATTTTTCCTCATTTTTCGTGTTGCTTCGATTTTCATGTCCATTGTTGGACTTTTTTCGACACATGGTTTTTTTCCGATGGTTTTTTATTTTTGGTTAAGGAATTAGGGTTGTTGAATAATCCAGATCATTTGGTTAAGTTTTTGGATGTCGTTGGTGTTGACAATTAAAATTGTAATGATGAATTCCTCCCGCAAATTATTTCTAAATCCTTATTATTTAATTATGATAATAATATAATATTGGTAGGTGGGATCCCCTTGTAGACTAGAGGCGCAAGGATAGACATATCACACATTTTTATGTTGTTTTTTTTATGTTGCTTACACAGACCTACATGGTTGAAAATGCAGTCTTGGGTTCATTTTGACATAGTAATAGGTGGATGATGCATTTTATGGAATACTTCTACTGTTCAAATACTGTTTTGTTGTTGTTATGATGGGCATGTATTTACAGTCGCTATGATTGTGATCAATTACCTAGACACATATATACAAGAGATATGTTAGTGATAACATAATCGAAACAAAGAAAGAAAACCTATGAAAAAAATCCTAAAGGGAAAGGATCTATGTTTGAGCTATGATAAAAGGTTATATGCAAATTCGAATGGAAAAGTAAAAGGGTTTTAGTGTTAGTCCTAACTATTATACTATGGTTGGTTAGTGGTGATGAAGGAGCATCACTCCATGTCAGCAACATTCCAGCCAACCAGCACATACAACACACATTTAATGGAGAAAGGGAGAGGCACAACCCTCTCAATTTTGAAATTCAAAATTTCAATAAATGTTGTAATGATTTTAATGTCGGACCATGTCTTCGTACAGGTAGTGGTTGAGGTTTCCTTTAATGGTTTCCTGTAGCAAGCCTAGGACATAGTCAGGACTGGGCATTCATTTATGTAATGTAGCCGTAGGAGCCGCTCTGTGATAGCAATAGCTCAAAGATGGTGGTTGAGGATAAGCTCATGGGAGCACTCATTTTATAATTAAGAAATTAGAGTAGAGAGTTAGGAGGAGAGACCAGAGTAGAGAGGTATCGAGAGAGAGATGAGACTTGTTACAGTCCAGTCTTTGTAAACATTTTTATAGACATACAGATTAATAGAAAAGCAATTTTTCCTGCATACTGTGTGTTTGATGTTTTCATGTTTTTATGCATTGCATGTTTAAATGCATAACTGGTGAAGTATTTCATAAGTTTCAATTTCATCTCGTCTTGGAGTTTCTGATAGAAAGGAGTGCACATGGTCCGCAAGGTGTGCATTGATAGAGGTGAGACAACCTCGGGAAAGCTCAAGAGGGATAGTGTTGAACCTTCATCAACAGAGGTGCAAGGAATGCACAGGAAGGAACTCTGTCTTGAGTTCAGGGAAGACAAAACTACTGAAGGTTCTTTCGAGCTCTGTCAAGAGGGCATCGAGTGAGTGCATAGAGTGCACTAGGGAAATTTATTTCAAGTTCTAAGAAAAGAGAAGTGTCAAGGAGGAGACACTCACAGGCTTTTTGAATACTCTGTAGGTTCTGCAAGGTGTGCATCGAGCAGGAGAACGCCAGGTGGGCGTAAGGAGTTTTCTTTTCAAGAAAACTTCTTGAATCTGAGTTATTCAAGATCCTCAAATGCAAAGTGTGTGTAGGAGTAAATCTTAGAGAGAATGGAACTTAGGAGTAACAACGTTCCTAGAACACAGGCGAGATCCAAAGTAATTGAGCTCGCAGGGGAAGCGATGGTCGAGGCCTTTGAAACTTCAGAAAATATTCCAAGGGGAAGGAATAAGTTCTCAAGCTCAGGAGGGAGCACAACTGTCATCAGATATTGTGCAAAGAACCGATAGTCATCGGATCCGGAGGAAGGCGCACAGATTTTAACCTATAGGAGGTCGCATAGGAGAGCAGCTGAAAGGAAAGATATCAGAGCCTAGACTTCATCTGTATATTTCAAATGAAGAGGATTGAAGAGATTGTTGTAGGAAACAACAACAAATAGACAGTTGGGTGGACTGTAGGAGATACTGGAAATGCTCTCAGTTGCAGAGTAACAACAGTAGAAGATTCAAAGGGAAGAAGATGTCTACTGAAGGCCATAAGCATGGTCAAAGAGAGGACTGCCAACAGATGAAGAGCAAGGTTGATATGGATAAAGAACTCACTGAGATAAGAGCGAGGATGGAGGATCATGCATTTCGAATGCAACAAAGTGCAAGAACACGATGGGTGTATGAATGGTCCATGAAAAAGAAGGTGAAGTGGCCAGTCAAGGAGTTTTTGGCCAAAAGACAACAAAGGTTGTTGAAAATTTGGCTGAGGTATGCTAAAAGCCTCAGTGACACAGAGCTGGTTTGCATTTGTGAGCCAGAAGTTGGAGAAACCCTCAGTGATGAGGAAGAGAGATCAATTTTAGGTCTCATAAAATGCTAGGAGGGCAGAGATGAATTTTCCAATTGCCAGGTGGGCAATGAAATGTGATCATTGGAGGATCTCATAGACTATCAGGAGGATAGCAGTGGAAATTCATATTGCCAGGAGGGAAATGGTATGAGATTAGCTGAATATCTCATAAACTTCCAGGTGGGCAGGGAAAAAATCCCATATTTCCAAGTGGGCAAGGGAGAGCAGATGAGACTGTCTTAAAGTCTCATGAACTCAGGGATGAGTTTGGGTCAACAAGGAGTGCTGATGGAGATGGGATCGATTGATATCATAAACTTCCAGGTGGGAAGAGGTGAAATTTTGAGTTTCCAGGTGGGCAATGGGAAGAGATCAGTAGAAGGTCTCACATACTACCAAGGGGGCAGTGGTGAAAGTTTATATTGCTAGGTAGGCAATGATATGGGACCAGTCGGTCTCATACACTGCTAGATGGGCAGTAGAAAATTCCCAGGATGCCAAGTGGGAAAGGGGGAAAAGATGATTCTATGTGAAAGTCTCATGAACTCATAGGAGAGTTCAGATCAACAAGGAGTGCTGATGAAGGAAGGTCAGAAATACATTCTGATCATTGGGGGAATTGAAGTATTCCTACCAAGCAGCCCAGTTGAGGCCAGAGTATGTGTTGCAGAAGCAACAACAGAAGAAGGAAAACCAACAGTGACTGTCATAGAGGGAGAGGAGGATAAAACACTAATGTTTTCCCCAACAGAAGAGGAGCATGAAAATAAGATGCTCACTCCATGGGAAATGGAGTTAGAGATGCTGGAGGATTGGTTGAAAAATCCAGAGCTAGTATATGGTTTCCACGAGGAGACAGTCATGCAGATGTTAGTAGAGGAGCATTCCGAGGAATCGCTTAGAATTTTCAGCCAGGGAGATGAACAGATGATAACTGCAGTGCCGAGGCATGCAGTAGAAGATGAAGGAGAATTCCAGTCTGAGGAGCAGCTGGAGGAAAATGGAATTCAACTAGCACAAGGGGAAATGGAAGAATCTAATCTATCAGAGAAGGTTACTGAACAACAGGTCATTCAAGAAAATAAGACTGCACAGCTGAATTTTGCAGCAGGATGGCAAGTTGAGGCCACAGAGGAAAAAGATGGCATGGGAGATCTAGTTGATCGACCCATTTTTCGGGGAGAAGTACAACTGAGGAGACTGCATAAGGAGATCCAACCACTGGAGTAGATGGATGAGGTAATTGAAGAAATCATAAGGCTGATGTCGAGTTCAGCAACAGAGACTACCGACAATGAGAAGCTGAGCAGAAGGGAGACTGTAAGAGCAGTAGGGTAGCAACAACAACAACAGTGAAGCAGAGGAGCAAATGGACAACTCCAAGGGAAAGTTTGGGATCCAGGTGGATTTCAACACAGGAGAAGAGGAGCTCATGATTAGGAGACCATGATTTTTCTAGCTGAGGAGTATGATTCAGGAGCATCGCTCCATGTTAGCAGTGTGCCAGCTAGCCAGCACATCCAACACACATTTAATGAAGAAAGGGAGAGGCGCAACCCTCTCAATTTTGAAATTTGAAATTTCAATAAATGTTGTAAGGCTTTTAATTCCATACCATGCCTTTGTACAGGTAGTGGTTGAGGTTTCCTTTAATGGTTTCCTGCAGCAAGCCCATGACGTAGTCAGGATTGGGCATCCATTTATGTAATGTAGTCGTAGGAGCCGCTCTGTGATAGCGATAGCTTAGACATGGTGGTTGAGGATAAGATAATGGGAGCCCTCATTTTGTAATTAAGAAATTAGAGTAGAGAGTTAGGAGGAGAGACCAGAGAAGAGAGGTCTCAAGAGAGAGCTGAGACTTGTTACAGTCCAGTCTTTGTAAACATTTGTATAGACATACAAATTAATAGAAAAGCAGTTTTTCCTGCATACTGTTTGTTTGATGTTTACATGTTTTTATACATTTCATGTTTAAATGCATAACTGGTGAAGTATTTCATAAGTTTCAATTTCGTCCCATCTTGGAGTTTCCAAGTGCAAGGAGTGCACATGAAGGAACTTTGTCTCGAGTTCAGGGAAGACAAAACTACTAAAGGTTTTGTCGAGCTCTGTCAAGAGGGCATCGAGCGAGTGCATAGAGTGCACTAGGGAAATCTATTTCGAGTTATGAGAAAAGAGAAGTGTCGAGGAGAAGACACTCACAGGGTTGTTGAATACTATGTAGGTTTTGCAAGGTGTGCGTTGAGCAGGAGAACGCCAGCTGGCCGTACGGAGTTTTATTTTCAAGAAAACTTCTCAAAACTGAGTTATTCGAGATCCTCGAACGAAAAGTGTGCACAGGAGTAAATCTCTGAGAGAATTAATCTTAGGAGGGACATCGTTCCTAGAACACAGGTGAGATCCAAAGGAATTGAGCTCGCAGGGGAAGCGATGTTCGAGGCCTTTGAAACTTCGAAAAATATTCCAAGGGGAAGGAATAAGTTCTCAAGCTCAGGAGGGAGCACAAATGTCATCAGATATTGTGCAAAGAACTGATAGTCATCGGATCCAGAGGAAGGCACACAGATTTTAACCTCTGGGAGGTTGTGCAGGAGAGAAAATGAAAGGAACGGTGGAGACACTTTGTGGAGAAGTGCCGAAATCCTGAGAGCCATAGGATCACACCAAGTTGCGAGGGATTTAAGCCTTTAGAAGCACCCCAGGAGAGGAGCTATATGGACGGTGGAGACACTCCATAGAGAAGTGCCAAAATCACGTGGACTGTTGGATGAGAAGCATCAGGGGCTGTTGATCTTGCACTCGAATTTCGCTATTTCAGAGTTTGGGGTTTGGAGCAGCAAGTGATTTTGGAGTTGCTGCATCATGAACTCCCGGTTCGTGAAATCGCGCCAGCTGTCAGATATGGAGCGCAGTGGCCTGAGAGCCACTGGATCAAGGATACGTGCACGGGGTTTAGTCCCTGGGAGGTGCATAAGAAAACGGATCTGGGCCATCAGATCTAACACCAAGGACCGATAGCCATCAGATCCAGAAGAAGGTGCGAGGGGTTTAATCCCTGGGAAGCTGCACAGAAGGGTAGAACAGATGACAGAAACTTCGAGGGAGAAGTGTCGAATTTCCATGAGCCATCGAATCTAGAAAAGGTGTGTGAGGTTTAAACCTCATAACAACAGTAGGAAGAGGACTCGTCAAGTCCCGAAAGAATCAGGACCGTCCATTTTGGAGGACACGTGTCAAAGATCCAAGCCCATTGGGGATTTGGACACCGGGAGTTCGAGGAGAAGGAGTCATGAGACAAGAAGTCCCGGCTCACGAAATTGCAAAACGAATGACAAGGTTCATCAAGGAGGACACGTGGTGAGTGGTCAAGGTTAGGGAAAAATACCGAAAGGTTGTGGGTCGTTGATCTAGTTGGATCGTGATCGTCGGTTCAAGAGGAATCTGGACCGTTGATCTCTCAAGGGGGAGATTTTGACATTTCGGGCTTTGGGAGATTGAAGGACCTAGAATTGTCTGCAGTCGAAATTGTGAAATAGCCAATTACGAAATCCGAAAAAGTGGACCGTGGTCACGGGTATATTTCGTCATTTCGGGATCCGGGAGTTCGAAGGACCTAGAATCGTTGCAGTTGGAATCGTGAAATCGTGAATCACGAAAACCCGAAATAATTCGGAGGAATGGCACCAGGTCATAGGACCGATCGTATGAAAAGTGACTTAAGGGAGGAGCTGTGGAGTTAGGCCCTATTTCGGGTTTCAACATTTCGAAAGATAGAGAACAGGAGGAATGTTTGCATTGCGATTCCCCGAATCGTGAAAATTCAGTAGCACTTTGATGTTAAGCACGTGGTCACAGAGTGGTGGTCTCGTGGACAGAGGCTAAGGGAGGAACCAGAGTCGTTAAGCCCTTTTTGGAGTTTCGACGATTGGGAGTTGGAGGGACAAGGAGCCTGGGAGAGCTCGCATGCAAGAGTCCCGAAACCCCAAAATGTGAAAGGTGTGTTGGTTCAGAATAGAGAAGAGCACTGAAAGCTGAGCCCGTGCATAAGTTTTCTCAAAGCATGTGCCAAGGAATTAAAGGGACCCGTGGATTCATTCAAGGGGTTCCAACAGGAGTCCGAAGAGCCATTTCGGCTCAGAAGAAGATCGATCCAGAGACCGGGAGGTCGCAGAACCCTACTGAGGTAGGGGGTCTGCATCAAGTGGATATGAGATTGTCATTAGATTTGATTTGGGTGCATATAGCACTGCAATATTTATGATGGCATAGAACTTGGCAAGGGTTAATGTGTAAATGTATGGGTGATGCACTATGCAAGGGATATCGTCGCATATTTCAAATGTTTGGGCATTGAATACTTGGTTTAATTGATTGGTGAATGTTTGGTTGTCTCGTACTTCAAATTGAATAGGAAAAGAGATGGAAACGATGTGCATTTACTACATGTCACTCCATACTACCCCTATCGGTCATCACCCTAGCATTGTTCCTTGTTGCATTTTCGGTCTGTTGGTTGTGATGCTCTGCATTTCAGGCTCTTGGAAAGAAGAAGGCTCGACCAACTTTCCCTTTTAAGAATTTTGTTACAGGTATGGTTATTTTTCTCTCCATCCATGAAATATTCTCTCTGTATGAAAAAATAATGGCTCATTAATGCTTGGATTTGTGTGTTTATGAGAATTTCAACTGTGTAATTGCATGTTATTTCTCTCTGAGATGACTGTAAAATGTTTCGGATTGCAAGCAAAAGAATTGGGTTTTGTTTAAGTTGAGCATTGACTGGTTTCTCGGTCATTTTACTATCGTGATGGGTCACTATGGATAATAAGTGAATGCGGTACATATCACTTTGTATTAATGGTGGAGGGTTTCATTTTGTGTATTACCGTCGATTGTTCCCTCACATTCATGATTGTAACCCTTATCCAGTCGCATTTGGATTTCCATTTGGTTGCTATGTTATTTCTTCAAACCCAGAGTCATGGTCGTTGGCTCATTCTTAGTGTCTTTTCATCGAAGTATCCCAAGATCCAGTATTGGGGTGGCCATAACATTAATATGTATTGTATGGTTTTACTAGTTATATCTCGGCGTTATGATGTATGGGTCCTCACTTGTATTGTTGTCAGGTTGTTCAACCCTTAATAAAATGGATAGAGAGGTTATATCTCTATGTGTTCTTCGAATAAATGTCATTGTTCAATCAACTTCTCCTTTCCTCTTCAAGTGTTAAACACACTATGTGCATTGGGTTATTATCTTCCTACCTTTGCTCTCCTCTGGTGTTAATCATTGGTCTTGTCCACGAGTTGGAGTAATAAGGGGATTGTGTGGATCATTGTTGTATATTTTTCGAGGGTATTCTGCCTATGATTGATAATTCTTAGAAGACCTCCATCTCTCTTTGTTATGGTTAGAGGATGAATGTGCTCTTGTTGTCTTCCTTCTTTTGATTGTGACAAGACCGATTTGATTTCCAGTTGTCTGTGCTCCCTTCGGGCACTTTTTTGGTTATCAAATATGAGTTTATCAGTGGAATGGTTATGGAGGTTTTTCATCAAGTCGTTGTCTCATCTTTCTATGATAACATTAGTTGAACAGTTATAGGTGCTTGCATACAATTGAAAATTGTCTTCTTTCATTATGGTGTTTTTACTAGCGTGGTCTTGATTGAAATTGGAAACACCTGTGTGTTTTGCTAGGCCCGATCAGGGTTATGGCTAATTTTGTAAATAGTTCATGTGTGTAATTGGCTATGTTTTCCTCGTATATATTATTGGATCATCGTGCAGATTATCAATGGTTACATCCACATTGATAAGGCTCGGGTTTTATGTTGACTATAGTTTCGTTGCAACACCTTGTCGATTGATATGATGAAGACTATGTGTAATCGGGCATATTTTTGAAGTCTCTTCATATTTGAAAAAGGGACATGTGTATATTTTAATTGGGCACTGATTGTAAATTGGTATATAGTGGATGTTTATTATTATAATGATGTATTATGGGATAGAGGTCGAGCATAGTGTTGTGTGTTTTCTTTAAATTCTTAGAAGGAAAGAAAATAAATAAAAGATCAACACTTTCTTAAACATGACTATTGAATGGAAAGTTTGTTTTGGTTATGAGTTATGGTTACACAGACTGTTATGAATTGAGGAATTCTGGGAAATTAAATGTTACAACAAACAATTTGATACACAATAAATGTTGGTGTTTTTTGGATTGATTTTAGTACAGAGTTATGATTATTGATTACTTAATTTGTTTTATTAACAATATCCATTAACTTCCATGCAATTCTCTCACTTTTTTCGCAGATTATGAATCCCCTCACATTCCCAGATTCACTTTGCATGCCCCGTTCTTAAAATTAAATTATAATTAAATGGAAACTCTATATTATAGAAATTAAAGGATGACACGGAGATGGGTTAGAGTTGATATGTTTTGTTATTACAACACAGTTGATTTTTTAATGATTTGTTGAGCAGTAATCATGATCTACTCCCTTTCATTTTATCACTTTTTTCTCAATACAACCCCCTCAGATATCCCATAACCCTTATTCACCCCCTTCTCATTGAAAAGTATTAAACGATTTTTATGGATTGGATTGCATGGGTCTGATTTGTTGTTGAGCCAAAATTTGTTTCATATTTAAAGAGATGTCATGTATGGTTTGTTTAAGAATCTAGTTTATAATAAATGTTGCATACATGAATGAGATTCTTCAACAGAGGTAGCCATGGCCGAAATAACAGGGGAAGAGGGAATTGGAACAGAGGCCCTAGAAGGCCAAGATTTTGGATACATTTTGATGCAGACCCACAAGAGTTAAACCAACTCTTCCAAGATGGATTTTTCAATTGGATTGGACAATGGGTAGTCCAACCTAGGACGGAAAGGCCTCCTTTCCAACCCCATCATGTACCCGGTATCCTAGTTCCCCCTCATGTCTCATTACAACCTTAAGTCCCTAGAAATGACAGATGGAAAGAGATTGTTCATCCAACAGTCTCCCAACATTATGGCTAGCCCAATTTGTCTCTACCTTCTCCTCCTCCACTGGTTAACCCAATTGTCCAAATTTCCCCTGCACACTCACTTGTACACACACAATCAAGAGACTCAAAACCGAATCCCACCATGCACATGATAAAGGAAAAGTTGTTGCTTCCCCCTCCTCTCCCTCAAGTGATTCCGCCAAATCTGTTTCATCCCACATGCACTTGAGAGATTGTTTCTCTCATGGTATCAATGATATCAAGCCTAAAGGATCCACACAGCCTAAGCCTAATTCAGAGAAATCAAAGGGAGACAAAAAAAAACAAAGGGAAAATTATCTCCCAAAGTGGAAAAAATGGTTTTTGAGTATATTTATATATTGATTGTTGAGAACAACTGACTGTTGAAGTTTTTTGACAACATAATATTTTGGATATTTTGGATATGGTTTAAAATATCATTGATATTAATTTTCAAATTATGAGAATGATGATGGGATCCACAAGGAGGGATGTGTTTGATTGATTGACTAGTTGTGTTTATTTTTGTTAAAAAACTAAAGGGAGTCAC
>ML825777.1:29159-46233 GCA_009831015.1 Picea engelmannii | reverse complement strand
TGTTGATGGTCATGGGGTTAAGGGTCACATGATATTAAAGGATTAACATACTTGAGGTCATAGTGTCAAAGGGAAAAGTTAGCATGTTTGTGGTCATAGTGCGTTAGGGGTTGATTATGTTAGTAGATCACTAGGTGAAAAAATTACTTACTTAATAGATTAAGATTTGTTGGGTTATTTAGCTATGAGGTCCAAAGATTTGTGGGTCAACCATGGTAAATATGGTCAATGATTGTTAAATATCGCTAATGGGTTACTAAAGTCAGTGGATAAGGACATTAGTAGCTTAGAGGATTAAGAGTTAGTGAGTCAATGCAGTTGATATATTCAAGCATGGAAAATATGGTCAACAACAATCAAACACGATGAAACATTATCAATATGACCAAATATGGTCAATATAGTCAAACATGGTCAATGTGGTCAATATTTCCAAGAGGGTGGGTTAGAATGTTTGGGTTCATAGTGAATTAAGGGGTGTTTGTGTCTAGGGTCATAACGGTTAGGGGGTACTATGTGTTTAGGGTTAGAGTGGTCAAAAGTTGATTGTATGAAAGAGCACAAGGGTTTGAAGGTATAATGTGTTTAAAGTCATAATACTTAAGAGCCCCATTGTGTTAAGAGGTCAATGTGTTCAAAGTTCATAGTATATTATGAGATTCCAAGCTAGATGGGCTAGCTCAAGTGGTTGAGCATTGTGAATTGAAAATAAGAGATCTCGAAATCAAGTCCTTGAGCCGATTATATGTTATATGTTAATATTCAATGTCCTTGTGAAACGATTTACCATAGTTACAATCCACAGATGATGGTGAAGTCTTCGAGTATTTCCCATACATAGTGACATGGAAAAAAGTATTAGGAAATGATTGTGTAAAGGTAATATTGGTTAGAGAGTATAGTGTGTCCAAGGTCATATTAGTAAATATCAAGGTGTGTTGATGGGTGAATTTGTTAAGAGTCACAATTTTTTTGGGATAACAATGACTAGGGGTTATAGTGTGTTAGAGGGTTAGGTTGTAAGAAATTATAGTGTGACAAGGGTCATAATAGTTGGGAGTCATAGTGTGTTAGGAGGTGATTGTATTCCAAGTTAAATGGAATAGTATCTCAAGGGTCACATTGGTTAGGGATTGAGGTGTGTAAGAGGTTAATGTGTAAAGTTAATTATGTCAAGGTTGTCGTGGGTTAGGAGATGATTGTGTCAAGGATCACAAGGGCTATAGAGTGTAATGTGTTCAAGGTCACAGTGGCTACATATTATTATGTATTAGGAAGTTAGTGTGTTCAATGCAATAGTGCTCATGAGTTCAATGTAATGGTGTTATTCGAATTATAATTACAAAGTTAAATATCTATGATGCTTCTATACACTTTGGAATAATAAATTAAATATTTTTTTATAATATTTTGTAAACTTGAAACATTCAAAAATAATTAAGTCTACCCAAAAATTCAAAAATAATTTTAATACCAAAACATGTAAATTCAAAATACCACGATCATGTCATAAGGGATTCAAACCATTATTGTGAGATCCAAAGCATAGGAAGGAGCTCACCCATTGCATGCGACCAAGGAGATCACTGTGCACGTGACCAAGGGGAGCACATGATCAAGGGGAGATATTCATTCTGCGAGGGGGGAGAGTATCCAAAGCATAGGAAGGAGCCCATTGCATGCGACCAAGGAGATCAATGTGCACGCGACCAAGGGGAGCACACAACCAAGGGGATTGAGTCTACGAGGGAGGAGATACACTATCAGGGAGAGAGAGGGAACACAGAGGGAACTGAGTCGAGGGAACACAAAGGGCACACAGAGGAGATACACTGCGAGGGCACTCGAAGGGCACTAAATCGAGGGCACACGCGAGGGCACACAGAATGGTGAGTACCTCTATTCAAAACAAAGAAACTAGTAGCCACTTCATATAAATCAGTTGAAAATTACTTCAAAGGACTGTTGGGACAGAGCATCCAACAGAAGGATGAATTATGGGCCTTCATATCTCTAATAAGTTAGAGCATGAACTGAAAGAAGAAAACACCTCCAGATTTACTAGGCTGAGGTATCCATCACACATAATTAGGAGCAGACCCCAATGCTTAGGTATGATAAAGTGTCGAGGATATGTCTTGCAGTTGGAGGGAGGGCATAACCAAAGACAAATATGAAAGAAGAAAATTCCCTTCAACTAATCTCACCAATTAATTCCCCAACCTTAGGCACAAGTACATCCATGACATCAATAATCTTTCCACCATCATTGAGAAACATGTAAAATTCCTTGATATCTTTTGGATAGTTGCACACAATTATCCCCTTTTTAAATACCTCATCTATTAAATATCATTCTCTAGATCTGCAAAGGCAATTTCAGGCTCAACCATCCAAAACTCCACAATATGCCTTGATGTATGAGAATTTTCAGAATAGAATGTTGGACCAAATGTGTACACACTACTAAGCGCACAAGCATAGGTCTCAAATTAGAATTGACCAGAGAAAATTAGGAATGTTTGGCGAGTGAAGAAGTGATGCAGGAGCATCTCCCACTCATCAAGCAAGCCAGCGCGTGGAGGCAAAGGAACAGCTGGACAGTGCCAGCATTCAAATTTTGAAACATTGGAATTTGGCTGCGCCAAACATTAAATATATTGATGTGATGAAGCGCACTTTATAGATGTAACGGACCTTGAGCGGATAAGCTCTCGTCCTTAGGTAGATGAGGCATTTATTTAGTTTTAATGCAGGTAGATAAGGAATTAACTGTAGATTAGACAGTTTTAGCTTTCGAGAGGGAAAAAGGAGTATAGACACCCTCCCTTGTTTTATTGTATTATCATCAAGCATTAGCATTGAGAAAAGGAGAGAAGAGAAGAGAAGAGAGCTTGTGAAGAAACCTCCATGTACAGATATTGAATTAATAGGAGAAGCCCTGATTCAATTCCATGGATGTGTTTGATCTCTGTGTGTTGTTGATATTATGCCTTTGCATGTTTGCTTCCTTTTATGCTTATCTTTTGTATGCTGCATATGTGATAGCATATCAGGTTCGAAACCTGAGAGAATGAAAGAATGAGTTTCAATTGTTTCTCTGCTTGAGCCAGGAGATTCCTGCATAAGAGTGCAGTCGAATTCCTCCGCATAGAATGTGTTGAGGGGGCCAAGCAGTTGAACTTTTGTTCTCTTTCGCCCAGAGTTGGGGTTGAGGTATTCGAGTCGTGCAGGTGAGTGCAGGTCGAAGTTGAGTCTCAGTAGCAAGTCTGAGAGGAGGAAAGGGCCGAAGTCATTGCGAGCGTGGACGCACGGGACCCAGAAGACTTCAACACTTTCGGAAGTGATTGAAGAACGAGCACAAGGAGCGTGTTCAAGGAATCCTTGAATGAGTCCGAGTCGACAAAAAAAGCTCAGGAGGGATAGTCCCTTTGGTTCGCTGTGAAGTCGACCCCTGCGGAGGCCTCACAGAACAAAGGTGGTGAACGGGAAAACTCTTCGAGAGGAAGAGAATCGGCGACTGAATCGTCGTGGAGAATCATTAAGATCGCTACCTGACTTGTGGGTCAGATGTATCGGGAGTTCGCGACGGAATATTCTTGTTTCTCGTAGAGTGAGATCATGAGGATGCGAAACGCGATGTCCCGGAACGTTTTGCATGGTGTACGTCGGGATAGATGATGTGACAGGTGATCTCGAGATATCGGATCTCGGGGGTTGGAGACCTCAAGTCTGATCTCAGGAGTGACGAGAACACGAGGTCGCGAGATTCCGAGTCATCGGTATTTCGGCATTTCGGGTCTCGGGGTTCGAGCATTCGAAGGCCTAGAGATGCTAGTCGCGAAGTCGCGATAGCGCGAGGTCCCGATATACCGAGACAGAGTCAACGTTGACCAGAGGCGTCGGGTCTCGGGGATCCGAGAGTCCAGTTCCCGGTTGCGGAGCTCACGAAGTCGCGAGGTCCGATCCCCCGATTTCTCAAGGGAGAATCACGAGGTAGTGTTCCTGTGGGTAAAGAACTCTCGAGGGAGTTGGAAGAGCATTGACTCTTCGGGCCATGAAGATAGAGAAGGTCCTGGTGGGGCGACAGTGCCATTGAGGGCACAGGTTGCGTCAGAGTGGTATCAGAGCCCTGAAGTCTTGTCTGTATATTTCAAGCGAGAGAAGGGAAGCAGAAAGGAAAGTACTCTGATACTCACGACTTGCGTCAGAGTGGTATCAAAGTTAAGCTGTGAAATTCTCTTTGTTCAGGTAGCAGAGGGAAGCATATTTCATAATGCCACCCAGAAGAGAGAGACCATCACCTGATCGGGAAGACAGGGATGCCCGAAGAAGGGGTAGGCCGACAGGAAATGTGGAGATGGAACGCCAGATACGAGATCTCAGGGCGAGACTCAAAGATATGGAGACCACCCAAAGGCGTGGAGTCGACGCAGGAGAGTTCAGCGATCCTGAGATTGAAGAGGAAGCTGGACACGACGCCGAAGAGGTCTCTGCAGAAGATGCTTCAACAAAGAGGTTGATCAAAGCCATTTCGAGGATGAGCTCGAAGACGAAGATGGACATCCCGACTTATGAGGGGAGTCTAAATGAAAAAGAGCTGCTAGATTGGATCCGAGCGCTCGACACCTACTTCGATTATGAGGACATCGAAGAGGATAAGAAGGTGAGACATGCAGTCATGAAGCTGAAAGGACATGCAGCCTTATGGTGGGACGAGCTGCAGGCGGATAAGCGTTCTAAAGGCAAACAGAAGATCAAAAGCTGGGATCGGATGATCGCCAAGATAAAGGCGAAGTTCATTCCGAGGGATTATCAGATTTCTCTGTTCAGGCGCATGCAGAACCTGAGACAGAAGTTGATGACGGTGAAGGAGTACACCGAAGAATTCTACAGGCTCAACATTCGAGCTGGTCATCGGGAGAGTGATGAAGAAAGAGTAGCGAGGTATCTGAATGGTCTCAGGTATGACATTCACGATGAGCTGAGAATGTTGACCATCCGCACTGTTGAGGATGCGTACCAGATGGCTCTGAAGACCGAAGAAAATCTGAGCCGCAAGCAAGGTCAGCGAGGGTGAGGCAGAAGTCAACCCAGAGGAAAAAATGTTGTTCAAGAGAGAACACAGAAGCCCAAGAAGGATTGGAGAAGACCTTAGGGTAGACCTGAAAGAGGTGGAACCTCACAGCAGAGACAGCAAAATGTTGAGCCGAGGAGACAGCGAGATGATCAACAAGGAGGATATGTTGATGCAAATACATTTCCTCGTACTCGAGGTAGAGGACGAGGCAGAGGAGGAGTGATCACATGTTTCACGTGTGGCAAAGACGGTCATAAAGCCGTAGACTATCCGGAGAGAAAAGTGGACAGAGGAACCGCTCACGTCGCTGAGGCGCAGAGGCGTGATGTCTAAGATGAAGACACTGGAAGTGGGAAGTCACTGACAGTGCATAAGGTTCTCTTGAAACCTGAGAAAGAAGTGGATACAACTCAGAGATGTAGACTGTTCCGGACGACTTGAAAAACCCAGGGCTGGAAATGCAAGGTTATAGTGGACAGTGGGAGCACAGATAATCTCGTTTCGACCGAGATGGTGGAGAAACTGGAGCTGAAAATGAACAAGCACCCGAGTCCATACAAAGTGACGTGGCTGCAGAAAGGACACCAGGTATGTGTTACCAAACAATGCTTGGTAAATTTTAAAATGGGTGAATACAGAGATGAAATCTTGTGTGATGTCATTCCCATGGATGTATGTCATGTTTTATTGGGGAGACCATGGCAGTATGATAGACATGTGGTTCATGATGGGAGAATGAACACATACACCTTGGAGAAGGATGGTAAAACACATATGTTGCTCTCAGGGAAGGATAAGGAAGTAAAGTCGGAAGTGAGAAGTACCATACTTCTCATGAGTGGGAAGGAACTTCTCACAGAGCTGGAGAAGGATGAAGATCCACAGTTCTTTGTTGTCAGGAAGCCGCGGGTTGTCTTGACAAGCACAAGAGTGGACGAATTGCCGGAAGAGATTCAACAATTGCTGGGGGAGTTTGCTGACATCATTGTGGACAAACTACCTCGTTCGTTGCCACCAATGAGGAGTGTGAGTTATCATATTGACCTCATACCTGGAGAAAGTTTACCAAACAAGGCAGCGTACAGGTTGACACCTCAAGAGAACGAGGAAGTCAAAAGGCAGGTTCAGGATCTGCAGGATAAGGGACTAGTGAGGGAGAGTCTTAGTCCATGTGTTGTTCCGACAGTACTAAGTCCGAAGAAGGATGGAGGCTGGAGGATGTGTACAGACTCCAGGGCGATTAATAAGATCACCATCAGGTACAGGTTTCCATTGCCGAGAATGGATGACTTGATGGATTGCCTGAGCGGGGCAAATTATTTCTCCAAGATAGACCTCAAGAGCAGATACCATCAGATCCGAATGAGAGAGGGAGATGAATGGAAAACAGATCTCAAAACAAATGAGGGTTTGTACGAATGGCTGGTCATGCCGTTCGGCTTGACAAATGCACCTAGCACTTTTATGAGGCTGATGAATGAAGTCCTACGAGAATTCATTGGCAAATTTGTGGTGGTGTACTTGGACGACATATTGATTTTCAGCAAAACCAGGGTTGAGCATTTAAGGCATTTGGCCATTGTGATGAGAAGGTTACAGCAGGAGAAGTTGCTGATAAATTTAAAAAAATGCTCGTTCATGCAGACGAAGCTCATATATTTGGGTTTTGTAATCTAGGCAAATGAATTAAAAATGGATCCTGAGAAGGTGAATGTAATTAGGAATTGGCCATCGCCGAGAAATGTTTTTGAGGTACGGAGCTTCCATGGTTTGGCCAGCTTCTACAAGAAATTCATTCGGAATTTCAGCGGAATCAGTGCTGCAATGATGGACACTGTGAAGAAGCGGCATAAAATTTTTCAGTGGACAGCCGAGGCTGAAAAGAGCTTCAATCTGTTGAAGCGGAAGATAACCGAGCAACCAATTCTGGTGCTACCGTATTTTCAGAAAACCTTCCAGGTGAAGTGTGACGCCAGTGGGTATGTTGTTGGAGGGGTCTTAAGTCAGGATGAAAGGCCTGTGGCATATTACAGCGAGAAGTTGGATGATGAAAAATTGAAATACTCCACGTATGATAAGGAATTCTACGCCATCATACAGGCACTGAAGAAGTGGAGGTATTATCTCATACCCAAAGAATTTGTGTTGTACAGTGATAATCATGCACTGCAATTTGTGAGTCAGTAGGAGAAGTTGAAGCAGAAGCATGCGAAGTGGGTGGAGTACATGCAGAATTTCACATTTGTGATAAAGCACATTTCGGGGACTGTGAACAAGGTGGCTGACGCCTTGAGCAGGAAATGTTTATTGCTGCAGGAATTCAGGATCAAGACTTTGGGTTTTGAAAACCTGAAAGATATGTATGCAGGTGATGGAGACTTTGGTGAGGTGTACGAGGCAGCCGAGAACCCAGTTCTCAAGGATAGGAGTCCATGGATTGACTACCTGATCTAGGATGGATTGTTGTTCAAAGGAAATCAATTGTGCATTCCAGATTTCTCTATGAGAGAGAATTTGGTGAAGGAGAAGCACAGCAGTGGACTAGCAGGTCATTTCGGGCATGACAAAACATTCGCCAAGCTAAGCGAATCATATTTTTGGCCGGGCATGCGTACAGATGTTAAGCGATTTGTTGACAGGTGCAGGATATGTCAACATACTAAGGGCCGAAGGCAGAACACAGGGTTCTATCAGTCGTTGCCCATACCAGAGAGGCCGTGGGAAGCCATTAGCATGGACTTTGTATTGGATTTACCGAGAACTCAGCGAGGAGTGGATTCCATCTTTGTTGTGGTGGACAGGTTCTCGAAAATGGCACATTTTATCCTGTGTCACAAGACAAGCGATGCCACACACATCGCCAATTTATTTTTCAAAGAGATCGTGCGATTGCATGGATTGCCGAAAATCATAGTCTCGGATCGGGATACCAAGTTCATAGGTCATTTTTGGCGGAAGGTATGGAAGAAGTTGGGGACTGATCTGGCATTCAGTTCAGCATACCATCCACAGACAGATGGATAGACAGAAGTGATAAACAGGAGTCTGGGGGATTTATTGAGGAGCCTAGTGACGGAGCATCACATCAGTTGGGATCAGATCCTACCACAGGCGGAATTCGCGTACAACGATTCGTTGAATCGGAGTACAGGTAAGAGCCCATTTCAGATTTTGTATGGGACACAGCCGAGAGGAGTGTCTGAGCTCAGGGAGCCAGAACAGGCTGAGACTAGCAGCGCGAGGGCTGAAGAATTCACTGAGGCAATGCAGGAAATTCACGCGGAGGTGAAGCAGCGGTTGCAGAAATCGAATCAGGAGTACAAGCGCAGAGCTGACCAGAGGAAGAGGCAACTTCAGTTTGAAGTTGGAGACATGGTTCTAGTGCACCTGAGGAAAGAAAGGTTCCCAAGGGGAACATACAACAAGCTCAAGATGAAGAAGATCGGGCCATGCAGAATTCTGAGGAAATTCGGCGAGAATGGGTATGAGCTTGAGTTGCCCGAGGGCATCGGGATATCTCCGATTTTCAACATTTCGGATTTATACCCATATAAAATCGAAGATGCAGGAGCTGGAAATGTTGAGGAACCAGTGGTCCAGTGGCAGAAGCAGTTTCCCGTTGCACAGAAGCCGGAGATGGAGTGCATACTGGACAAGAGAGTAAGCAAGAGAACCAGGAGAAAGCAATATTTTGAATACCTGGTAAAATGGAAGAACCACCCAGTGGAGGATGCTAGCTGGGAGACTGAGGCCGTGATACAGAAACATGGACAAACTGTACAAGAGCTCATGAGCAAGAGCCCATGAAATTTTTTGAGCCGAGGAGTATGAAGCAGGAGCATCGCCCACTCATCAAGAAAGCCAGCGCGTGGAGGCAAAGGAACAGCTGGACAGTGCCAGCATTCAAATTTTGAAACATTGGAATTTGGCTGCGCCAAACATTAAATATATTGATGTGATGAAGCACACTTTATAGATGTAACGGACCTTGAGCGGATAAGCTCTCGTCCTTAGGTAGATGAGGCATTTATTTAGTTTTAATGCAGGTAGATAAGGAATTAACTGTAGATTAGACAGTTTTAGCTTTCGAGAGGGAAAACGGAGTATAGACACCCTCCCTTGTTTTATTGTATTATCATCAAGCATTAGCATTGAGAAAAGGAGAGAAGAGAAGAGTAGAGAGCTTGTGAAGAAACCTCCATGTACAGATATTGAATTAATAGGAGAAGCCTTGATTCAATTCCATGGATGTGTTTGATCTCTGTGTGCTGTTGATATTATGCCTTTGCATGTTTGCTTCCTTTTATGCTTATCTTTTGTATGCTGCATATGTGATAGCATATCAGGTTCGAAACCTGAGAGAATGAAAGAATGAGTTTCAATTGTTTCTCTACTTGAGCCAGGAGATTCCTGCATAAGAGTGCAGTCGAATTCCTCCGCATAGAGTGCGTTGAGGGGGCCAAGCAGTTGAACTTTTGTTCTCTTTCGCCCAGAGTTGGGGTTGAGGTATTCGAGTCATGCAGGTGAGTGCAGGTCAAATTTGAGTCTCAGTAGAAAGTCTGAGAGGAGGAAAGGGCCGAAGTCGTTGTGAGCGTGGACGCACGGGACCCAAAATACTTCAACACTTTCGGAAGTGATTGAAGAACAAGCACAAGGAGCGTGTTCGAGGAATCCTTGAATGAGTCCAAGTCGACAAAAAAAGCTCAGGAGGGATAGTCCCTTTGGTTCGCTGTGAAGTCGACCCCTGCGGAGGCCTCACAGAACAAAGGTGGTGAACAGGAAAACTCTTCGAGAGGAAGAGAATCGGTGACTGAATCGTCGTGGAGAATCATTAAGATCGCGACCTGACTTGTGGGTCATATGTATCGGGAGTTCGCGACGGAAGATTCTTGTTTCTCGTAGAGTGATATCACGAGGATGCGAAACGCGACGTCCCGGAACGTTTTGCATGGTGTACGTCGGGATAGATGATGTGACAGGTGATCTCGAGATATCGGATCTCGGGGGTTGGAGACCTCAAGTCTGATCTCGGGAGTGACGAGAACACGAGGTCGCGAGATTCCGAGTCATCGATATTTCGGCATTTCGGGTCTCGGGGTTCGAGCATTCGAAGGCGTAGAGACGCTAGTCGCGAAGTCGCGATAGCGCGAGGTCCCGATATACCAAGACAGAGTCAACGTTGACCAGAGGCATCGGGTCTCGGGGATTCGAGAGTCCAGTTCCCGGTTGCGGAGCTCGCGAAGTCGTGAGGTCCGATCCCCCGATTTCTCAAGGGAGAATCATGAGGTAGTGTTCCTATGGGTAAATAACTCCCGAGGGAGTTGGAAGAGAATTGACTCTTCGGGCCGTGAAGATAGAGAAGGTCCTGGTGGGGCGACAGTGCCATTGAGGGCACAGGTTGCGTCAAGAAGTCCTGGGAAAAGTCGATCTTCCCATCTTTCTATGGGATGTCAGGTTTCAATCTAGACCCTTGCATCTTTAAGAGTTTATTTTTAAACTTTCGAAGCTCATATACTCTAGCAACAATTTCTTCTTTATCATCTGGGTTGGCCTTTAGATTTGACACCCTCTCACCTTTCTCTTTAACAAAAAAATTTGTAGCTTCTAAATTATCTCCACAAGGTGGGGGATTTCCTTTCAATTCATGCTCTAAGAAATAATTTATGACTAATCATGCAATAGAGCATCTAAGGATGAGTTCCATAGCATAAATCAGTTACAAATCAAGAAGAAATTTGACAATGAATTCAAATCGCATGGCATGGAAACTAAGCAATATCACATACTCTGAAAAAGAATCACATGAATATCTGTTGTAGATAACCAAAACTTGTGTATTGTTTATTAAGATGAAAATAAAAGCTACAGCCACAAAAAAAAATACTATCTCGTGCCCCCCCCCCTTTTTCTCCTTAAGATATTTACAATAATATAGATTTCTCAGCCCCCCTTGAATTACTGAAGATAGATTTGAGTTACAAAAGGAAACTTCCTAGAAATGAACAGGTGTCTAAGGACTAGAACAAAAAATTAGTAACGTATAACTAAATCCCTAAAAACTAGGGTTTAATGATGGATTTTCATTAAAGAGATTTTACAATACTAAATCAACTATTCCTTCAGCATGAAACAGCTAAGATTCAACCCAAAAATAGACTAGGAGTTGTGAATAATGAATTGTTAGTGTTTGATGATGATCTGGGCGAGATCCTACAATTTAGCCAATGTCTACAGTTTCGGCAGCTAGTGCGCACAGAACAGAGCCATTTTACTTGTCGAAAGTCTGGAGATTCGACAACTAATAGCGCATTTTCAGGTTAACGTAAGCTACCAGAAATCCTGGCATAATATTTTGAATAGGTAACTATTTTTTGTTCTCATCCTTCCAAGCTCCTCATAACTGATCTGCTGCTGGAGGTAAAATGACCACTAAATCATACATAGATGTCTGTTGAGTGCACAAAGCCAGGGAATCTACCATCTGTACGTTTTCCAACTTTATGCTTTGATGTCTGGGTGAAAAAACATATCCAACCCGATTTATCAACTGACATAACACTGCGCTGAGGAGAAAGGAATGTTGAGACAAGGAGAAGTGGTGTGTAGCATATGACATGACCTATGGTTAGAAAATCAATCAAATAAAACCATAACGATAGAACAAGAGAAAACAACCCGTCCTCTGGAGATGATTTCGACAGCCTTTAACTGGTGATGACAGGTGTATCACATCCATTTAGGCGTGTGACAGGTTGTTCACTATTTGAAAAACCTTCACTTTCGACAGCTAACAACATATAAAACCTTGAGATTTAAGCTACTGAAAGTCCACACTTTCGGTAGCTAAACGCTATGAAATTTCCGCTCCTAAGTTGTCAAAAGCCAAAAAAATTATATGTGATAACAATGCTAATACAATTGAAGGACATTGGAAACAAAAAATTAAATACCTTACAATGACATTACTAATGTTGAAAAATAAGTTGATAGTTGAAAATATAGATGGTGCACTTTTGGGCATTGAGACTAGGGTAGGTAGTTTTGATGTGTGTATGAGGTAGTTAGAAGAACCTATGCCTTAAGAAACCACTATTCAAAATGCAATTGAGGCTTTCATCAATTTGGTTTTAGATTTTTGTAAAAAGGAAGTGAAATTGATGGAAGATCATGCACCCCTCTCAAACCTTGCAAGACCGTCCAGAGATACCATGTCAAATTACAACATCATGTGGTAGAAACACACGATCCCCTAGTCGATGCTACGTTTACTGAATTCGGTGATCCCCTAATCACATGCACACTCCACATGATTCTTGACGATGAGGTCGTGGGTTTAGTTTTAAGAAATGACCACTATGTATCCCAGTGACATCACAATGAACCACATATGTTGAAAACCATGTTTAGATATTTATATTAGCAACAAAAATAAGAATAATTTATAAGTAAACTTAAAGTAATTAGGTGTTTGTCTCTATCACTGAAAAGATCAGTGATGTCATTCAATCTTATTTAGATTCAATTGGCCTTAAAACATGCCAACTTCGATGTTCTAGTTATCTAAGACTTAGAAAAATTCAACTATGTCTCATTTTCCAAATGAGTACTTATATCATGGATATAGTTCATATATCTAAGTCAATATAACAACACTTTGGTTCTCCCATTCTCATTCCACCTTGACCAATTCATAGGCCTTTTATGGTATACAATGTGAATCAATAGGAACTATATCTAACTTTCTATCGAGATAGGTTTTTTTAGTCAATGTTGCAGTTATGACTACCCATGTTGACTTTAACTTACCCCTTGGTCATGACAAGTGTGCCCTAATGGATTAGGGAAGTTTGGGGACCCAAGGGAGGCTCCTCAACCTAGAAAAGACCCCAACTAGTGCACAAGGCCCAAGAGATTTCATAAGGACAAATAAGGACAAGTGAGTGATTTACCCCAAGGAGGAAATTTATTGAGTGCAAGGGTCAATAACCTCAATCGCTTGCTTTGGACAATGAGTGACCTCACTGAATAAGTGATTTTTCTTTTTGGGGGTAAATCGTATACCTTAAGGCTCAAGAAGGTTTAGTCACTAGGTTTGGAGACTCACTGGCCTCCCAACCTAGAAAGTTTCCTTTTCTTGGCTAAATTATCCAAATATACAAAAACATTGACACCTTTCTTTTCTTACTTCAATGATGAAGGTTCAATTACTAACTTTTAAAGGAATTTTGGTCTCTTGACTTAGTGATTTATCTATCATGAGGAAAAATCATGGATTGGGAAATCAACAAGTACTTCAAGTCAATGACTTAGATATTTTCTTGACAAAATGGTTCATAGAGATAACAATAAAAATATTGAAGGATATTCTACAATGTGAATTATCCATTACTCATAAAAAAAATTAAACTCTTATTCTATGAAACATTGAGTTTCCTGCATGGTTGCTTGGTGATTTCAAAACTTCTTCAACTTGTCAACATTACCAAGGAGTCATTAAGGGATCCAATACCTTCATAAATATTTACACATCAAATTCAGGCTTGCAAAATTGATCCTAAATGCTCATAGATATAAACTACCTCATGTGCGAGATCAATATCAACGAACTAAAAGAAGTATTGACAAGTGATTAAAAATAAATTTAAATGAGTGTTGGTGGAATCCCTGGATTTCTCAACTTACAACTTACGCAACTATATGCAACTATATGCAATTTATGCCACTATATGCAACTATATGCAAATATGCAACTATATGCAACTTTATGCAACAATGTAACTTATGCAACTACATGCAACTTATGCAACTATATGAAACTATATGCAACTTTATGCAACTATATTGCAACTATATGCAACTATATGCAACTTATGCAACTATATGCAACTATGCAACTATATAAAAATATGCAACTTATGCAACTATATGAAACTACATGCAACTATATACAAGTATATGGAACTTTATGCAACTATATGCAACTATGCTGGTACCACAAACTTATATTCACACGATAACTTATCTTCTTATTTTAACGAGTGTAGGTACCACCAAATAGGTATCTGTCGGATCTATCTTCCTCGAGTGATGATCAAGATATACTAAGAGAGGTTGAAAGTGAGACGTGTTGTACTAAAAAAGACCCAACTAGTGCAAAAGGCCCAAGAGAGGTCATAACTGGTAAGGGAGGGACCTAAATGTGTTGGCCAGAGCATCTACCATAGACAAACATATGACCAAGGAACTTATGACAAACAATGCAACTTATGCAACTTTATGCAACATGCAACTTATGCAACTTTATGGAACTTATGCAACTTTATGCAACATGCAACTTTATGCAACAATGCAACTTATGCAACTATGCAACTATATGCAACTTATCCAACTATATGACAATTTCGTATGCAACTATATGAAAATGTGCAACTATATGCAACTTTATGCAACTATATGCAACTTATGCAACTATATGCAACTATATTGTAACTATATGCAACTATGCAACTATATGCAACTTATGCAACTATATGATACTATGCAACTATATGAAACTATATGCAAATATGCAACTTATCCAACTATATGCAACTATGCAACTATATGCAACTTTATGCAACAATGAAACTTATGCAACTATATTGCAACTATATGCAACTATATTGCAACAATGTTGTATGCAACTTTATGCAATAATGCAACTTATGCAACTATATATAATTTATGCAACTTTATGCAACTATATGCAACTTATGCAACTTTATGCAACAATGCAACTATATTGCAACTATATTCAACTATGCTAGTACCACAAACTTATATTCGCATGATAACTTATCTTCTTATTTTAACAAGTGTAGGTACCACCAAATAGGTATCTGTCGGATCTATCTTCCTTGAGTGATGATCAATATATACGAAGAGACGTTGAAAATGAGACGTGTTGTACTAGATCTATCGGTTCTAGATCAACTAGATATGAAAAGGTAAGGAAAATATTTTGTATACGCATGCAATTTTTTATTGCCAACAGAGGGTCATGTAATTATGATGTTGAGAGCATAGGTGACATTGAGTTTCCCTTGAGGTATAAACATCTAGTGCAACGATGGGAACCTAAGGAGCTACCTGAAGTGGACACAAATTTCTTCATCAGTGGGAGGATGTATCACATTGCTCCTTATTCCTTACATGGATTGGGGTTATTTTCCATGGATGGCATAAAGGTCGGCTATGGAACTGTAATTGAATTGATGGAGTATATCAGACCATTATACAAATAAAATCATTGGTTGATGTTGGTCCGATATACACGAAGTATGCGAAGATACAGAGTTGTCGCAAATTATATACAATTAGTAGATAACAATCAAAATAAAGGGGCATCTATGTATATTGATGGAAGGCCAAAAGCTATTGGAAACATTGCGGGCTTTATAAATAGTACACGACCAGTGGAAACAACTAAGAAACTGAATTGCATATTTGAGGGACGCAAAGGAAATCGTATATTTGTATGTGCAACAAAAAAAATAGTTCCAGGTGAAGAGTTGTTGATTGATTACAACTTAAATTGAATAGATGGAGGGGGTGTGTCTATGGGGGTAAATATCTTACATACCATTCAACTCAACCTTTGATCAATCATTGTTACAATTTATCACTGCAATATTTCAATTTTGAACTGCATGTATTTCATTTTTCATTATTTATTTTTTGATATTACTGTAATATTTCATTTTTTTAATGTTACAATTACTTTCTTAACTCTTGTTGATTAATTTATTGTGTCAACATCTATCCAGGGTGATCATGAGATATCACAGGCTACATCTATCTAGGGTGACCATGGAAAGGCACCCACTATGTCTCAGCAGGTAAATGTTAAATACAATAACAACTTATGACTACAACAACTAAATTTCAGAAATTTCATTATTTTTTTTCTGATATTACTGCAATATTTCTTTTTTTTAATGTTACATGTGAATTTCATAACTTTTGTTGATTGATTTATTGTGTCAACTTCTGTCCAGGGTGACCATGGTAGAAAATCACTCGCTACATCTGTTCATGGTGACCGTGGAAAGGCACCCGTTGTGCCTCAACAGGTAAATGTTAAATACAGTAACAACTTATGACTACAACAACTAAATTTCAGAAATTTCATTGGTTTTTTTTTTTCTGATATTACTGCAATATTTCATTTTTTTAATGTTATAGGTGAATTTCATAACTTTTGTTGATTGATTTATTGTGTCAACTTCTATCCAGGGTGACTGTGGTAGAAAATCACCTACTACATCTGTCCAGGGTGACCGTGGAAAGGCACCCGTTGTGCCTCAGCAGGTAAATATTCAATATAGTAACAACTTATGACTACAACAACTAAATTTCTTAAATTTCATTATTTTTTTTCTGATATTACTCCAATATTTCATTTTTTAAATGTTACAGGTGAATTTCGTAACTTTTGTTGATTGATTTATTGTGTCAACTTCTGCCTAGGGTGACCGTGTCCGAAAATCACCCGCTACATCTGTCCAGGGTGACTATGGAAAGGCACCCACTGTGCCTCAGCAGGTAAATATTAAATACAGTAATAACTTATGACTACAATAACTAAATTTATCAAATGTTAAAGTTCATCTAATTAATTTTATTCATCAATGTATTGTGGCATGGTCAACATGGGAAGGCTCCCACTGAGGATATTTATGAGGATGAAATATGTTATTCCACTGAACCAATAACAATTGTAACGAAGGCCTTGAAGAAGGATAACATAGAATATCTAGGTTTGCTTAGCAAAAGACCCCTAACACAGGAGGACATGGAAAGAATTGTAGAGCTACAAAATACAATAACTAATTTTGGGGTAAGTGGCATCTTCACATATTTTTATCAACTATGACAATTTCATATCCATTTTTTTATTTTATATTTTCATAAAGTAAAGTTTTCCGTTTGTAGGAGTTTTTAAACCCCATGCGT